>PVKA01002255.1:42716-128557 GCA_004027165.1 Ctenomys sociabilis | reverse complement strand
AGCTCAGCTTAATATTATGGGCTCACGATGTATACTTCATTTTTATACATTTATGCTTTTCTGCTGGATAGTTAAGACCTAGGTAGATCCAAACTTATATACCAACACATGTACTTTATATTTCCTATGTGGTCATTGAAGTCTTCTCAGGGTTTATCTTGTAGTCCTGTACATTATTCTGTAGTTCCTTTGTCTGTGTCATCCATGTGGATGAAATGATATATTTTTAAAAAGTAATATTTTAATGTTTGTAGGTTCCATCTAAAAGAAGGTGATTAGTGGAAATAGGAGGCTATGGAGATTATAACTTTCCTTCCCTAAATAATTAATTCAGAAAGCCATCAGGCAGATGCATGCAAAGAGAACAGCTAAGTGGGACAGTGGGCCTGCAGGACCACAGGGTAGGATTAACGAAAGGCCTAGGAAACCAGTGGGTGCAGACTAAGATTTGGTGTAAATGAGAGGCGGCAGAACACTGAGAATAAGGAATGGAAAACACGCAGGCCAGTTTTCTCATTGCTGGATACCAGGTCCCAAATATTAAAATTAAAAGCTACAGTGAATTTTATTGTATCAGATTGAAACTGGGGACATTGATACAATGTCATGATTTTTAATAGTAGGTGTTGGGGGGGTAGGAGAAAGGGAAAGTGAGTGGGACCACAAGCTGGCGACCAGAGGGAGTCTTGCTGTGGCCAGGTTCCGTGCCCAGACTCTGTGACTGTCAGTGTCCTGGCTGTGTCCTGCGAGGCTGTAGTCTTCAAGATGCTACACTGAGGGAGCGTGCATACTTGAGATTACTCTCTACTATTTCTTACAACTGTGTGTGAGGCTACAATGACTTCAAAGTATTTTAATGAAAAATATTCTTTCTCAAATATAATTTCTTAAATTTGAAAATAATGTGACAGATGATATAACAGAAAGAATAAAGCAAATTAGCAATGAGTTAACTGGGAGGTAAAACGATTTTGGCATACAGATACATCAGATAATGGTGGAGTGGATAAAGACAATGGGAAATCTGAGACCAAAGTATTAGGTAATTTTTATAGTAGGGTAATTATGATACTTTTCTAGATTGTTTTTGTCTCAGAATATTTTTATTTGTAATAAAATGATTGTAAAGGCCTTTGGGCTTGACAATGGTGGAAAGTGTCATTGTCATTTCATTGACCACTACAGATAAATGAGCTGAAGTGATCATCTCCTCTGTCAGGAGAGCACAGGCAAAAGTCTATGATGACCAGCTATCTACTAACAAAGGTGTTTTTTTTTTTTTTTTTTTTTTTTGGTGGAACAAGGGATTGAACTTAGGCCCTCATGCTTGCCAGGAAAGAGTTTATTCCACTGAGCCATCTTCCCCACCCCAGCCCTTAGGTTCTTGAGGGTGGGGAACAGCACTCCTTGCTTTGTTGAGCATCTGTAGTAGTGTCTGATGGAGCATAAGCTCTGAAGTGGGGGCTGAACAGATGTCTGTTGAAACAAGCAAAGGATTGACTGGTGCTTTTTGTTGCCTTCTTGGGAGAGAAAAAAGAATAAAGGAACTTATTAGCAGATGGCATTCTGATATTTATTATTTTAAAACCAAGAGAAAAATATCTCACATTCCATTCATTTACATTTATATACTGTGAGTAATTTAATTAAGTTCTTAGCTACATAATTAGCTTACATCAACCTTTTCCTTTTTCATGTTTGTTTTCAAAAGTGCGGATGATATATTAATTCACACCAAAGTGCAAAATATAGTATATAACCATCCCCAGTGGATTTGCCTGTAAAAGGGAGTAGCATGACACATGTGTATGTTGGTAGGAGAGGCAGGCAGTGATATTTGGAGGCAACTCAACATTAGCAGTCACTTACTGTCTCTTTGCCCCTGAACAAGTTCTTCCAGCTCGTTAAACACTAGTGTCTTCATCTGCAAAGCAATACCTAAAAAGGTATCATGGGAAATGCTTGACATGGAAATTGTAGAGTGCATGTTGGTGCCTCACACTTGGTGGGTGTGCATTTTCAGCCATCTTCATGCTACTCTTTCTTTTCCACCAGTATTTGTGGCCTGTGGCAGGCCAGGTGGAGAACTGTGTTAGAGGGTGCACCCTGTGGTATCCTGAGACAGACTCTCAAAGCCCAAGACTATGGACTGTATCTCTGGTATGAATACTATTGAAAAAGTTTCATGGTGATGGTGTCAAGGTAAGCAGCACTGAGCAGAAAGCAGCATGTGTGTGTACATTGCTGGTAGCAGGGAATGCTTCGCCTACTGCAGCATCACTACAGGGAAGTTTGGCAAAAGTTTGAAACATAATATAAACATAATTTCTATTTCATTAGAAAATAGTCCTAGAAAACATTTTCTCTTAATTATCTCAGAGAGGCTACCGGGATCAACTGAACTGCAATGAACACTGGTACCCCAGCTCTCCTGCCATTCCCTGTAGTGTGGTTGGCTTTGGTTTTCTTCACATCCTTTGTCAGCATTTGTCATTATTCCACTAGATTTATGTCTTTGATATCAGTTTATATTCTGCTTATTTATGCTTAAATATAAACCATTTAGAAGAGGATAAAAAGAGGATTTTGCCAGTCTTTTAAATAGCTTACGTCTTCAGGTCTAGAAAATATGCTTCAGGTCTGGTACACATAGTAGGTGTCCAGCTACACTGTTTCCTTATTCATCTTTATGAATGAAAAATGTCAGGACCAACTTATTAAATCTGAGTTATGTCATTTCATTTTCTACCAGGAGTCTGAGAATATTCTTAGCAGTTTACATGAAATTTTAGTTTCTTAAAAAATTCATTCTACATGAATATGTTTTCAACACCTACCTATTAGAATCTTCACTGCTTAATATTTGGAATTTAATGTAAATAGCTTGACAGATATTTATTGTGTGTATATTATGGACTGAGGAGTATAAACCCAAGTGAGACACTGCCTATTCCCAGCAACTGATGTGTGTTTAGAATCCTGGTATATTTGGGGTGCTCTCCAAATGTTACATCCTGGTAATTTTATAAAAGCTACCCTTGGTTTTTCATTTGTATTCTTGGTCCATTTTCATACTCCTCATTTTAATACTATTAGTAAAAAATTTATATTTGGAGTTAATTAAGAGACTAATTTATAAGAGTCAGATATGTAAACTAGGTAAGGAAAACGACGGATACATGTTTCTATTTGAATAATGTCGCTTTTTCCTCTAAGTTCTTAGAGGAACAGTAAAATATCTAAGAATGAGATATTAAAATATTACTGTAGGCAGTATTCTACATGAAGTGTGTTGATCATTTCAGGTTGAAAGTTGTTCTCTGAGCATGAAAAAGAGAGGTTTCTTTCTGAAGTATATCCTGGAGCATGTAGGAACGAATGTCTCCTAGTCTCTCTTGTTTAAACCTACTGATCTAAATCCACAGGGAAAAGTGATATTGCCTTGAGAATATATCTGATTTCCCTATACGTTGAAGCATATCTATTGGCTTGAAGTGAAATTATGGTATAAGAATTACTTACAATTTCGTAGTGTGAAAATAGTTATGGAAAGCTGTTTTGTTTAAAGTACATTCAAAATATGTGCCTGACAGTATTCTGTCCCCCATCACATTTTACATAGACTTCTGGAAAACTCAGCCCCAATAGACAGACAGAGTTGAGGCTATTGTCGTGAGCGTTGTTTCCTGTAATTATCTTCACCTTGTTTTACTTATCTTTTTCACTCCATTTTTTCATATATATAGTTTGATCATAATTTATACTTCTTTGGAACATACCTTAAGTTCTTTCTGAAGTAAGAATAAATATAAAGCTTTTAAGTAAATCATAAAGCAATACAACCTTGGTCTGTTTTTTATGTAAAGTATACAATATAGTATTCCCTTTTGGTGCATTCTACAGCTGATATTATTTCTAAAATATTTATGTGGTGCATTCTAGGTCATTCAGGGAGAATTTATTTGCCAATGTGTCTCAGGCCAATGCTCTTAGGAGGAGCAGTGATGAAGCTGCCCAAAAGGCAAGGATTGAAACCCAGGCCTTTGCACAATATTTTCTCCACTTGAAAAATGTCCACCATGCTATGGGGTCTCTATCCTGTCCCTCGTATCTCCGGTTGCATGTCCCATCAGAGGGCTCTTCATGGGCTACTCCGTCTCAGCTGCTTCCTAATCAACTTCCATCGTGCCATATTGTTTCTCACCTGTCACTGACATTTTCTTTCTCATTTGTTCAGTGTTTGTCTTCTCTTAAAGCCAACACGAAAACAAGGGTTTTGCCGTGCTTGTTCTGTATGTATCTTCCTGTTGCACTGTAGTCTATGACCAGCAATTAGCTAGTTATACTTCAAAACTAGGAAGAAAATGTTTAAATGGGAAAGGGAACTGGGAGGTGGGAAGGCAAATAAAAAAAAGAAAAAGTGGAAGCAAAGCTTTTGTAAATATGGATTGGAAGAGTAGTTGAAGGGTGGGTAGAAGAATGGAGAAAAAATAGAATCAAGTTATATCAATACAGGCACCAATTTCCTGAGATGAACATGACCTTGTATATAACTAAAAGGTACCCATGAATTTAATTAATAAGAAAATTAAATAATTATTAATTTACCTTTTAAAATTGACCAATATTATATAGCTACTTATTCTTTTTGTCTTATCAGATATTTAAAAGGATTTAATAAACATTTCCTAGATGTATTATAATGGAATCAGTAAAACTGTAGAAAGGCATGAACTCTAGATAGTACATGCCAGGTTATCACCTCTGCGTGAGATAGAAGGAACAGAACACAATAATTGTTTATATTTTCTGTGTGATGTTCTGGAAAAATGGGTTATTTTTGAAGATGTGTACTAGGTTAAAAGGCTTTTATGCTCCCACACAATCCATCCAGTTTTCCTAGTTCTCTGTGTTACTGCAGTATTGCTATTAGTACTGATGTCACTATTTAAGAGAATTTAATGTCGTCTTCTACCTGAATACCCTACTTGAATTTTAATGTTGAATTTCTTATCATTTTTTGGGGGGGGGCCGGCTCAGATCACCCTGAGGGCAGGGCCGGCACAGCATGCGGTGCCAAGAGTTGAACCGCAGTCCCTTGTGCCTGCCTAAGCTTGCCTACACAGGCACTTTAGTCTGCTCAGTTATCTCACCGGCCCCCTCATCAGTTAAAATTTTAATTGGGATTTTTTGCAAAGACTAGGTAGAAAATACTAAATGATAGGCCAAGTCAGAAGTGATCAAGGGGAGAAGGATAGAATGGAAATAAACATCAGATAAATAGTAGGTTTGCTTTCTGATGGATGTAGTAGTAGTGGAGGGAATTAATTTTTAAATATAGTCCTTCTATCTCCTTCTATCCCCCTTTTGTTTTTTAGACCTTCTTCTAAAAATCTTAAATAAAATTAAGAATTATAATGGTGTATACTACTTGGCCTCATAAAGCTCGGTATGAACTGTTTCCTCCTCTACCCTGCTCTTCATAGGAATACTCAGACTGAGCTATTCTAATCATGAAGGGACTTGAGAACTGAGGTTGCCTCAGGAAGATGCCCAAAAGCCTTTTGGTAACACAGCTCTGAGTCATGGAGGAGGTAAAAGTTTGAAAGCACCAAAAGATGGGAAGCCACCCAAAGGGTACCATTTAAGATCTTCTAGAATCTCCTAACCATACTTTCCATTAGACCTACTCACTGCCTTTCATATTAAGTAGATGAGTTTGCCCAATTTGCCCTATACATGTACTATCAAGTTTCTGTTGGATAACCTTTCTACATGGAAGATTTCTCTTTCTTCTACAAAGTATGTGGAATAGCCCTTGTGGGGTGGGAGGGAAGTGGGTTTGAGTCAGGGAGAGAGAGAGTTGAGACATTTATTCCAGAGACCAGCCTGTACACAGGGAGGCTTACCTAGGGTGCCCTGCCACTAGAAGACACTGAGCGTTGTTCCCATAAAAGCATACTATACTCCACAGACACATCTTGAGAAGCTGACTTCCTCCAGAGAGCCTGAGACCTGCGGGGAGTCAGCAGCCTTTTGTTGTTGAAGGACAATTTCTGAGGGGACATTAGCTGAGAGCCTTTAATGAGTGATGCTCCTGCAGCTGGCGGGATGAGCTATGGTGACTCAAGGAAGGATCTAGGTGTACCCACAGTATCTCTCACACTTCTCTACCCAACATTCAGTTACTCTCAGAGGAAATTTTGTGACTT
Source organism: Ctenomys sociabilis (assembly GCA_004027165.1). NCBI lineage: Eukaryota > Metazoa > Chordata > Mammalia > Rodentia > Ctenomyidae > Ctenomys > Ctenomys sociabilis. The sequence continues at coordinate 122,345 of PVKA01002255.1, read as the reverse complement.
GCTTTTGAAAGAAATACTTTTTTTCAGTGCTCTTTCTGTCTCAGATTTTTTCTTTTCTGTGAATTTCTGCTGCACTTGTGAAGGATTCCACACATTTTTGTGCTTAACAACATTGTCACTTCAGTACTGTTTAGATTGTGGATGGTCATTTTATCTATATTGCTGACTTTTTTTATACAAAACTCCTTCTAATTGAATGAACAAATTCATTAAAAAAAAGCATGGTCTCCAGGCATATGGAATAATCTTTGTTTTATATCCACAGCAAGTTAAACCTTTCCATTTTTTTATAAGCTTCACAAATGAAAAGATGCAAAGACCTCATTTAATGATAAAAGCTAATCTCAAAAAGTAAAAGGAATTGAAATATCTATAGTTGGTTACATGAGTCAGTTACATGAGTCGCTTTTTTTCATATAAGTCAAACTGACTTGGAGGTCTTTTACTCATAACCTAAGTCCCAAATTGTCTATGCAAATACAAATACTGTACCTTGTGTGAAATACACACACACACACACACACACACACACACACACACTAGCTTATAAGGCTGTAACCTATGCAAGGATAAGAAACATAAGGTGAAAACAATGATATTTTTATTTGTTTATTTAATTGCTTTTTTTCACAGGTTATAAATTTGGGGTCCAAACCAGAGTGCTTTGCTTTATTTTTCACATCTGGCTCCTATTGAATGACAAGATTATTTTTCAAAATTAAGGCTTTTACAGAATAAATCTGAATTTAATATTTCTTTCATTAACACATATATTTTTGCTTAATATCTAACAGAGTTTAATGAAAGGATTTTAACTGTAGCCTTACTTTAGTATAGTGAAGGTGCTGTAGAACCTATATATATATTGAGTTTAGATACTTTTGTATTTTAATATTTGTGAAAGTATGATGCTGAGGGATCATATAGCTCAATAAATTGGGACTGTAGGTTTTCAGGTACCAATTTGCCGGGGAAAGTGACTTGTGGGGAGATTTTTCCAGATCTTGCTTTCTAACATTGGATTCTGGAGTAGGTATAATTATGGTGAATGGAAGTTTTGCATTTTTATTTTAAGTCTACATTTAGAAATATGCTAAGTTCTTACTTATTTTTCCATAGGCTGAAGTTATTCTGAGTTTTCTGCCTAGAGAAGCCTGGTTTTTATGAAAGTTAAAAATGTTTCTTTATGGTTGATAATACCTTTTATTGCCTCCTTGTCTCATGAGGCTATTTTTGTACAAAATGTGAAAAATGGCAATTTTGGTTCTTCTTAGCCTCTGGAGATTTTATTTATTTATTTTACTTTGTAGGCTAAGGTTTTTAATACAATGTTGAATAGAAGTGGTAAATAATATTATGCTTTTCCGTGTATGTCCTATTTTAAGAAGAACACTGCAATGCTAGCAGATTTTTATTGGTGCTTTTGATAAGGTTTAAAGTTCTCTTTTCTTATAATCTGCAAAGATTTTTTTAACTACAATATTAGTCAAGTAATATTTAAGGGTCCATATATACCAAGATTATCTTCTGATTCTCTTCTATTCTGATAAGGGGAAGAATAATATTACTGAAGATTATTAATAATAACTGTATTCTGAAAGAAGTAGATTCTGCTTAGGCTATGTAGTTTTGTTTATTTGTTTGTTTTGTGTTTGGAGGCGTTCTTGTTTCGGCCTTTCAGTTGCTAATATTTTGAGTTTTTACCTTCTCCTTTGCAAAATTTTAAACTCAGCTTTTTTTATGAGTACTCTGGAAGTAATAGGATTTGTTTATGTCTTAAAATTTGGAGTTGAGCTGTTTTCACCTTCTTTCTAGATAACTTAGAAACTGCAGAGTGCTTGCTATAGTTACCACTTTTTCTAGTTTGTATGCTATTGCTCATTATTTTAAATTTGTCTTTCTAATTTTTCAGATGCCTAAAGACAACATTAGTAAACATTTTGACTTCATCCTGACTCTGCCACATAGCTCTCCATAGATTTCTGGAAACCAATCTTCAGTTTTCTTTTTAAATCTCTGAGCTGTACCATTATTCATTGACCACAGATTGGTAGATTCTACTTCTGGCAGTAGTTCAATCAAGTGAAGAGTTGAACATGTCTGAGATGTTTCTTCTTCATATTTTTTTAACCTGTGTTTGTAGCAGACATCTGAGTGGACCTGAAATGCTGTAATCCACATATCAGTGAGTTTCAAGGTTGTTTTTCTTCCTTCCCTCTTTCACTGGTCATAATGAATTTTGATATGAATGTAGGTGTAGGCTGAAGGAAAGGAGCTAGCATAGCACAAGTATGTGTTGAAGAAATCTTAGCTATGTGTGGAGGTAACATGCATTCTGGGTTGTGGCTTTTTGTATCTAGACTTATTATTTTATGAAGCAGAGACTTAATCTCATGGGCAATTGATTTCCCTAGACAAGTGATCTACCAGGGCTCAGTAGCAAATTGAGATTCCAAGTTAGAATGAAATTAAACATTTGGAACAGACAAGACCTCCAAAAAGCCCTAGGCATTTGTGCTGCATTATTCCTACTCATGTTTACAGCCACTCAGGGCAGCATCCTCTGAGGATAGGCTCTACACATGCTGTGGAGTCTACTGGGCATAAATGCCACATTCTTGAGAAGGGTATGCTATAGCTGGACCATCTGCAGTGCCTCCTCTTGTTCAGGACTACACTTAAAAAGGGCAGCTTTGTTGATTACTCTGAATATTGTTGCTTATAATGTCTCCAAAATCCATAGAGAGTGTGCTCTGTTGTAGCATTAGGTGGTATAGGTGCAACAATTTGAGAAGGTTAGTATAAAAATATAGAGATGAGACAAAATCTTAATGTCCTGAGGCAGCAGGGAGCAATAAACAGAGCCCGAGGAGAACTGTTGTCTCACTTGCAAATTCTGGAAAGATGGGATTCAAGACTACAGATAGAAGCTTCTCCTGCTGGTGCCCCATTTGTTGTCTCCTCCCTTGCTCGGGATGTTAATGGCTAGTAATCTTAAGAGTTAGGTAAATGCTCAAGTCAATAGAGAAATTAGTTTGTGTTCACCAAGGTAATTATGCAGATTTCTTAGCCTGCCTTTACCCCCCAATAAATGTGAGATGCTTCTGTGGTTCTGCATTCACTTCCAGACAGACTGATCTCAGGGAGACTTCTGAAGCTGTATTTCTCGTTTCTTTGGGCACCGACCTATAACATAACAGGTTATCCCCCTTAATAGACCTTCAGAGACATCATCAACTTCACTGATTCCTAAATTTTCAATGTCCACAGTGTGATAACCCAAATCAAATCACAGCCTTTGTGTTTTTGATTTTCTGTTATATGGACAATACTATATTCCTGTAGGCTTTTTATCTCTTCAACTTCTAGGAACACCTTAATTGGTTATCAAGCACCTTGAAGTATTCTAGCTGGTTAAAATGTTTGCTTTCAGTTTGCCAATGTTTCCTATTATGGTGCACATGTCCATCTTGTGTGTGGAAGTTAAACCTTGCTATTCTGGAACCCCTTGTTACAGTTGAGTACGGGTTCTTTCTGGTGGTGACAACTCTACCTATCATCCCTGACCTTTGGAAATCAACCAGTGTATAGCTTTTTAAGGGTACTTCTCTGCCTCTTTTCATTAATATGTTTCTCAAAACTTTTGTAGAGGAAATGTCCTCTGAGCTTCTAGAGTGGGCGGTGTGTGAGTATGCCTTTCTAATAAATTCACTCCATGATTCTTATCTTATGCTTCTAGAATCTTCTCTTTGCAGCACAATAGACTATGATATCCTAACTGATTGATTCTAGCCCTTTCTAGAGGCTCTGAGTCATGTAACAGCAAATTGCTAAATATATCAGGAACCTCTAAATTCTCTTATATCAATTAATCCAGCCCTGGCTAATGTTATAATCTAATACTTTGGTCTAATATCCTTAAAATACAGTTATACACATTCAACTCCAGATTTCTACCAAAATATATTACAGAAGCCTTACAGAACTTCTACAGGTTCACGTTTCATCTATCTTCCAAGAGCAAGATGATATATGACTCTAGAAAAAACAAGAGTGGTAGGATGGGTCTTTAATGGAAAGGTTTTCCCAGTGATAGCCAACTGCCTGTGAGGTTCCACAAGATCATCAAGAAAAGGGAGGGCAGCCTGCTTCTGCTGGCATGAGGAGCTTGGAGAAATTTAGGACTCCACAGTTGTGGCTTCTCCTATGTCCCCTCACATGTCGTCACTTATGTCTTAGGTTACCATTCCTTCTCGGTCAGTGTCATAAATGCTTATTTGTAAAGTCTATGAAGTCGCATATTCTATACAATATGGATATTTCTAAAATTTAGAATTACAATGTAATTTGAATTCTTAAAAAAAATTTGTGTTGGAGTTTCTATGTTGTTTACTCACAGCTATAAAAAAATGAGATTATTTTATGGCTGCCTGGAACCTTTATGGGTTCGTTAACTGATTTGACTTGAGAGATTATAGGTTTGAGCTTGCTGTTTCTGTCTGTGAGCTGTCAGTTCAGCTGGAAGTCTCCACCTTAGAGTCCTTAGCATGAATTTTTCTAAGTATGTTATCACAGTCAGGTGATACAGGATGACTCCATACAACATGTACTGTTAGTATTGTAATTCCCACATTGGCAAAGGGTTTAATATTGCAGTTCAAGGCCAAACATATGATTGTGCTAGTCATAAAGTTCCTTCTCTGAGGGTCTTGATCTGAAGTATAGTATTGTTCAGGAGCCAGTTGATAAACAGAAGCCACATTTGGTATTTCAGAAGAGATCATTTAGTGTAAAGAGTGGTGGGAATAGGAGTTGAACTGAAAGAGCAATGAGAGAGCTACTAGGATAGCAGAGTTAATAATTTCAGGAATCACCTATCTCCCAACCTTAGAAAAAGAAAAGAAACTGGACTTATCAAATCTTACAATCTCATAGAAGCAGTCTCTCCTGATTAAAAAAAAAAAAAAAAAAAAAAAAAAAAAAAAAAAAAAAAAAAAAAAAAAAAAAAAAAAAAAAAAAAGATTAGTTTCAGTGGTGCCAGTAACTCAGAGGATTTGCAGTGGAAATGTTGGGAGGGGGAGAGAGATAGACAGACAAACAGATTGATAGACAGACAGACAGACAGACAGACAGACAGACAGACAGACAGACAGATCCAACTGGCCAGAGTGGAAGAGTGACAGGAATAATCAGCAGTCAGGCTGACGGAAGCCCATACTCTATTCTTTCTGCTTACCGGTTTTTCTAGAGTACTAATATAACTTTAAAAGGAATCTATCTGAAAACGGAAAGGGAATGTGCAGAATCTCAGGGCTTTTTGTACAAAGAAGAATATAAAAATGTGGATTTGATAAGAAATAATAGTTTTATAATGGATTTGGAGATAATAGGCAGAACGGAGAAGATAAAAATGTCCAACTCTCATTGAATTTTCTCTGAAGCACTGGTTATTTTGCTAATGGTGGTAGAATCCATGTGGATGCCTTATGCCCGGCCAGGCTGTGTTCCATGGGGTTTGCTTTTTAGCCTGTGTTCTAAGATTCAGTGCTTCAACCAAGAATGCCAAGACCCCTGGGACAGTCTCGTGCCACACCCTAATGATCTGCTTAATTCAACTGTAGAATTTATTTTATTTTCTGAGGTAGCAGTGTTTTTAATAACAGCATATTAAATTATATTTTTCAAAATCAGTTGGAAATCAGTACCTTTTGGAGTTTGTCATGTAGTTAGTAGAACTGGTATTTCACATACTTAAATATAAATGCAAGGCATGCATATTATTTGTCAAAACAAAATGTCACAGTGCAATTTTTTCCTTTTCTTTTCTTTCTTTCATTTATTTATTTATTTATTTATTTGCAGTACCAGGGATTGAACTCAGGACTCTGTGCTTGCCGGACAAGTGCTTATTCTACTGAGCTATCTCCCTGGCCCTAATTCTTTCTTATTTAAACAATAGTTGTACTTTAAAATTTTAGGTATGAAACTTATATTAAAATGTGTTCAGGCCTGGGATATAGCTCAGCAATGCAGCACCTACCTGGCAAGCAGGAGGTCCTGCATTCAATTTCTGGTACTCACCTTATCCAAATATGTTTATATTGGTTCTCAAGTGTTTTGAGAATTTTTAGTCTATGATTTTCAGCTTTTGTTCTCATAAAATGCAAATGAAAATTAGAATTTTCCTCAGCGATGATAGTGAGACAGCATTTAAAAGTCAGTTATAAAATTCAGATAAGACAAGCTTTGTTTAAAGGCTGAAAGTACCGGAACATAGTTGGAGGGTCAAAATGCTTACCACCGATGAAAATATTTGAACTTCTTTTCCTATTTGTTCAGCTCAAGCTTGGAGCCTGTCCTCCAGCATCAAACGTAGGTTCTGAACCCTGGGTGTATTTCTCCAAGGCTGGAGTCCCCAGGGCAGCTTATTGACCAGCTGAAAGTTGGTATCATCACCATTCTCTTCTAAGAAAATAAATGAAGTTAGTTTAACGAGTTTAGGGCCCAGGGAGGTGGCTCAGTGGAATTAGCACTTCCCTGGCAAGCTCAAAGGCCTGAGTTCAATCCCCGGTTCTGCCAAAAAAAAAAAAAAAAAAAAAAAAAAAAGAGTTTAAATGTTTGGCTCAAGCTTCACATTCAAGTGCTCAAATTAAAATTCTGCTTTAGGGAAGAAGTGCTTTGGACTTTGCAATTGACAACTATCTCACTGCCAGTTTCTCTTTTGGAAGTGGGGACATTCAGAAGTTACTTAACTCTGGATTTTCATTTACTCAAACTATTGAGAACAACCAATATTCCCTACCTCTGTGGGTTGCTGTGAAGTTTCAGTACAGATATTTGTTTTGATATATTGACTAACACAACCAAGATGCCCGAAACAGTGTTCTCTTTTCTTTTCATAGGTAAAGATGCTATAAAGGCAACATTGCTAAAACACTTTGAGGTGTTTCCTCATGTGTTAGCAGAGATGAAATTGCTGTCCCTCATCAATAGCTTCCTCACTGGATTCCCTGCCCTATAGAATAGAAATCGTCCATGCATTAAGGTGACACAGGAAGTTCTGATAACTTTTACTATTTTTGCAATCCCTGAAAAGAACCAAGCTGAGCCAAAACAAAAAAATCTTTTAATCAGGAAACACTGATTCAAGAAGTATTTATTAGCGAGTAGTCCTTGGGACTATTACTGTTTAAAATATCCACAGGTTTCATGTTGACCTAATAAACTTTAACAATTAGTCAGCATTTGTTTAGTGAGTGCTTTTATTTGCCTAACCCTGGGGTAGGTGTATGTAGAACCAAAAATATTATTTAACTTGAATATTATAAATAATACATCAATGCATTTAGCATTACAGAAAAGTGATTAAGAGGATGAAGTTTAGAGTCAGGCAGGTGTAGTTTTGGGTCAAGTACTGAACCTTAGCTGATACTTCTAATTTGCATCTCAAGTGTTCTAACTATTTGATGGCAGGCCTGCAGCACACTGATTGATGACTGTGTTCAGTACTGAAGTGCTAAGGGAGGTAATGTCAAGGTCTTCGTCCTTTTTCTGTTCAGTTCATATTTCTATCCCTTGTTCTTAAAAATTCATGTATGTGTTGTTTGAAGGAACAAAGGAAGGAAGGATTGTATAACCTATCAGAAAAAAGCAGCTATTAAAATACAATTAGATGAATAATTACTTTGATTCTACTGAGAAGAACAAGGGAAAGTACAATTCTTATATAAGCCTACCACAGGAGGTGCTTCACACACACGCTGTGGCTCATGAATCCTTTCTTGGGTAGGGACAGTTGAGGTAGAATTCCTATTTATAAGTACCCAAGGTTCAAGAAAAGGCAGAAACAATTTGGGCAGAGAAATAACCAGCAAAAGAGGAAGAGTGCTCAGCTATGGGAACATGCTTGGCCTGCTTGAACCTGCAGCAAAGCTAACGTGCCTTCAGATGCTTGTTCAGGGGCTTCACAGCAGAAACTCTCAAGAACATGGGAAGTTGAAGCGGAGGATCTTCACAAGCTTGAGGCCCGCTACACTACATAGTGCATCATAAGTCCAGTTGAATGGCATAGAGACCCTGTCTAAAAACCAACCAAACAACCCCCCCTACTGTTCAGAATTAAGACAGATGGTAGAGGTAATGGGTCTTGGTTACAATCTCAGGAAAAATTTTGTAGGCTTTTATAGTCCTGTTATATCTAAAATGTTGGGCTGGGGAGATGGCTCAGTAGAATAAGCACTTCCCTGGAAAGCACAGGGGCCTGAGTTCAATCCCCAGTTCCAAAACAAAACAAAAAAAATATTGTATTGAATATAGATATTCATGCATATCTATACTAGTATTAAATATGAATCTTTAGGAACAAATCTACAGAAATACTTTTAATCTTTACAAAGTAATTCTGAAAAACACTTCTAAGGTCTGGAAATGAAATCTTTTTCTGCATTGTGTGTGTGAGTGTGCTAAGGCCGAGACCTGACAAAATTGATTTGTAATTACACTAGCTCATTTATTATTGTATTCAACAAAGATTTATTAAAAACTATTTTCCTGCGATTGAACTATATCAATGTTCAGACTAAATTCTTTGATTTGTTGGTAGAATTATGCTTAGATTTCTTGAACAACAGTATAAGGAGTACTATAAGACTTCCTTGAATCCACAGTATGGACAGTAAAACAGAAACAAACAAGTTCTTGATGATATTGTTAAGTCTTTCAATCACTAACTTGAAGTATGTCCAAACTGAAGGCTACCTGCTACATAAGTGAATAAATCTCCTTTGTTATTTAAGCCAGTGAGAATTGGGTATTTGGTTTCTTTCAACCCTAAGTTTCTTAAATAATTCTCATACATAATAGGTAAGCTAAGGAATAATGACAGAAAGGCCAGGATGCCTGTGTTGTGCAGGATTTTAATTTAAAGTTTAAGGTCTGGATCAATAGATAAAGGCTGATATTGAGGACATGTAAAATGCAAACATACTGTTACAGCTTTCAAAAAGCAAAAGATCATCTTTGAGATGAACAGGAGAAATGTAACATCAAACTTTTATATGAATTATAGGAGATTTTTGACACAATTTCCTTAGGATTTTGAAAGAATAGTTGCCATAAGAATGAGCTCATTTTCCATATGCATTTTATAATATTTAAGCATACATATTTACATAAATCAATTGAAACTGCATTTTGAACTGACTTGTAAATAACAGCCAGTTGCTTCATGATCTCAAGAGAAGAGAATATCACAGAGTGCTTTAGCTTTCTGAAATTTGAGTTAAACACCACATATCTCCAAAAAAATTGTGTTACTTTCATTGTTAATTCTTGGCCCACTCCATTCCTGGTGTTAAGAATCAGACCCTCTGCTGACAAAACGGCAAGATGGAACTGTATCCTTTCCCATGGAAGAAGTGAATTTAGCATCATTTCACATTCCTACGGCAAAATTCACTAAGTATGGGAGGTTTGTCAACTTCTACTTTTTCCTTCCCTTGTCCTTAGCACTGAGTTGGACGAAATTTATTGGAGCATCTTCATGACCAATAATTTACTCTTGCCTTTTCTTCTGACTTTGCTCTTACTTTTGCTCTTGTGACACTGCATGTGTTCTTGTCTTAGTCTGTTTTCTGTTGCTACAAAAAAATACATGAGACTAGGAAATTTAAGAATAATAGAAGTTATTTAGCTGAAGGCTGAGAATCCCAGGACCACGGCACTGGCACCTGGTGTAGGTCCTCTCATGGCATCACAACATGATGGACGTCATCACACGTTTGATGCAGAGCAAGCACAGTGACTCAAGTCTTTCACTGCCAGTGATGCCACCCTACAGTTGTCACCCACGCAGCCTCCTCTAGTCCTGATTATCTTTCAAACATCTAAACCGCATATATCATCAGCGTATGTCCTTGGAGATAAAGTTTCCAACACATGAACTGTTGGAGGGCATATCCAAACCGTCTCAACTCTGCAGCATTCTCTGATTCCTTCTGAAAGTTGCTACTTCCTGTTCATGGAAACATATATAAAAGTTAAAATAAGACCTGATTTGTGTGTTAATTCCAGGCCCCGCTTCTGAACAGGGGAAGTATCCATAGAATCATGGAGATTCTTAATATGGCCGAATATGGCTTGAAATTCACTTGATAATTTAAAAACAATTAGCCACATTTTTCTCTGACAGGAACAAGATGTACTTGAGAGAGAAATTGAGTTCGGTCCAGAAAATAAGTTGTACATAATGAAAGAATCTTGACGAGAAAGCTAGCATTTAATTACGTTTAATTGTCACTGTGGAAATTACTGTTTACGGTATTGTCATTTTACAAAAAGATATTTTCAGGAGTGACATTTTGATTAGGATAATTTCCTGCTTCCAATATAGCGCACTTTTATCATTATTTGGCTCCATGGTTGTCACGCCAGCAAAACTGTTATCAAGGGTTTTTGATTGGATGAATGCAAGCCTGAAATGTTGTGCTTCTAACTGGTTTTTTGAACACTTCAATATTTCATTGACATAAAAACCAACTTTATGCCACAGTGACTGCATTCAGTTGTACAGCTTAATCAACAAACTTGCATAAACCTGTGAGGAGCTCAGCAGATATTTGATGTGTGCAGACAATTTAGAAAGAATCTCAGGATAGAAACTCAGGCTTGGAAGAGCTTATATGCACATGTATTATGTTCATTTGAAGGCAATCGAAATTTTTAATACGTACATTTGCCTCATGAGGTCGTTTTGGTAAAACATTAACCCCTTCCCAGATGTCCAGTATTTCAGGAGCCTATCTGCTGATTAGTAGTCCATATTAATATATTCAGTAATAAGTTGTAAGCAGAAGATGCAAAGCTAGTAAAATAAATTGTCTTAGGAGAAAAAAGGTTTTAAGATGATAGAATTAAAGTTGGTAATACTGGAGGGAGCTGTTATAAAGGAAACTTCATCACTATAAAGGAAGGATTTCAGTTCGACATAATGGAAGGATATTCAGTAGCTTTATGGACCATTTGCTTTAAGAATTTCAACAAGAAGCTTGGCAATATTGGCTAGCACAATTTTCATATCTTCTGAGAGAGGAAGCTAAGATTGCTCTACTTTAATGAAACATAAAGAAAGATTAAAAGCATCATGAATCTGTATTCAAGAACTCTACCATAATTTTACTTTTTGAACTAATTATTAACTTTATGGAAAATCAGTAATTATATAGAAATTAAAAATTGCACACAAATATTAAGATTTGAAAGATATAGATGAAGACAATGAATTTTAGAAATATACTTCTAAAATGAATACATAACATGAGATTAATAATAGATTGCATGTTGTAAAAATATTTACTAACCTAAATTAATATAACTGTAAAAATTTTCTGAAATAAACATGAAGAGGAGTTTACAGATTGGTCATATGATAGTTCGCTCTGTGCCAAAATCAAAAAACTTATATTCATATAATTAGAATTCTCCAAGTAGAATGGGGTAGGCAATATTTCCCAGAAAAATTAACTTTTTACACAAGCAATACAGTAAAATCATACCAAGGTAAACAAAAATAAAATTGTCCAAAACTAATTATAAAAAAATCATTAAAGCATATAAATAAAAAATATTAGTTATGGAAGAACAAAATTAAATAGCATCTTATTCCACATTAGAAAAAAAAATTAAAAAGGAACAAGTGGGTAAGACACTGGACTTATTTATTCAAAGGACTGAAAAAAAAAAGATCAGTATTTCTTGAATTTTATACTTAGCAAACATACCTTTGAAAACTAAAAGTAATATATTTTCCAGTTATACAGATTTGAAATCTTGTAGTACCTCCAGATGTAGAAAATAAAGGCCATAATCCAGAAGGCAAGAGAAGCTTCTGGACAGTCCTGGATAAAGAATAAAGAGCTCTCAAGTGGTAGTTATGCGGGGCTGTGTAAAACATGATTATAGTAGATGAACCCATTTAAAAGGCCATTGAAGATTTCTACAAAACAGTATCAATCTTTTGTCAGGTTATATACATATCTTTTCATATGTGTGTTTGTGTATGTGTGTGTGTGTAAAACACAGAAAAACTAATATAAAGTCAATGGAAAATGGAAATACACTTTTTAAAGTTGCTGCTGAGCTACATACCTGGCCCAAAGTAGTTGATTTTTTTCATTAAGATTTTTTTTTTCCAGTACTGGGGATTGAACTCAGGACCTTGTGCTTGCCAGGCAGATGGTTAAGCTGTTGAGGCAGATGCTTAAGCTGCTGAGGATCAAACAAATAACTCCTTAAGGGTAAACATAAGGGATTATCAATCCCTAAATAGGTCTCTAGTACCTTGAAAAAGTGAAGGAGAGTCACTCACCTCTACTGGAAAGCTCCTATTCTGTATTTATGCCCTCTTGCTGCATGACTTGCTTCCCCATTTGATCCTGATTCAATCAATTTTATCCGAGCAATTATGCTTAGCTTCATCCCACCTCATCCCCTCCCAGTGAGTTCCCTGGTTTCTCCCTCTGGACGGACCTCACTTCAAGGATTGCTCTATAAAAATCCAGAGAAAAGGCAGGTTCCTTGACAACCCGCTCTCAGGTTGGGAGCAGGGCTGGCACAGCACGTGGTGCTGGAGATCAAACCCTGCGCTGAGCTATCTCTCTGTCCCTGAACCTTTATTTTACTGATATATTTTGATTATCTTTATTTTATTTTAATTTTTTGGGTGGAATCAGGGATTGAATGCAGGCCCGCGCTTGTGAGGAAAATGCTTATTCCACTGAGTCCTCTCCCTGGCCCCTTGATTATCTTTAGATGCTATAGAACTAGGTATTCTTAACTAAGAAGAATCTAAGTGATATGAAGGGAAAAAATGCTACAATATTCTTGTAATGATTTTTGAAGTCTCTTGTCCCAGAACATTCATTTCCTTCTTAATTAAAACTACTTGATGACCCAGAAAAATACCTTCTTTAATAAATAAGCCAATATCCAACCAAAATTGTATATCTCTGTCACTCTGCAAAAACTAGAAAAGAGGGCTACCAAGATATCCCAGTTGACTAAGCGCCTGCTTAGGCAAGTGCAGGGACTGGGGTTGGATCCCTGGCACTGGCCCAGCCCCTGGTTGCACTGAGCCAGCCACCGAGACCAAGCGTGGTGCATGCCTGTAATCCCAGCACTGGGAAGGCTGATAACAGGAGGATCACTATGAGTCTGAGCTGCAGAGTGAGATCCTATAGCAAATGCATTAAAGAAAAGAGAGAGAAGAACTAGAAAAGAAGCTATTTAATTTTTGAACCTGGGCATCCCTTTTGTCTCTCGTACAGAAGCTTTCTTTCCCACCATACATATATTTTGCTCTTAGCTTCTGTTGTTCCTAAAATTCATTCTTCAGTTTTAGAGAAAAGAAACTCATCCCAGGTGTCTTTCAGGTTGAAGGTTTCTCTTCCCTGTATCATTTAGAGGTCCCACAGAGATCATTAGATGGAGGTAAGAGTTCAATCTTGTTTTATAAATGCTAGATTGGGGTTTGTTTAAGTAACCAATTTTATGCTTCAAATTTTAATATGTCTTTGCTCCTTGCTTATGTTTTGTCTCATATAGTTCTACTAAAATGTGATAAATCTAACTCAAAACATGAGAAGGTTATAAGGCTACAGTATTTCTTTAGTGGGAGATTTTATTAATGTTTTGTTCTTGTATGTGTTGCATTAGAAGGAGCTGCTAAATTTATTGATGTTCCTTAGCTTTATTTAGACAACAACACTAGAGAGAGTAACGTCAAAATGTCCTGTATTTGGACTTTAACATAAACTATGGAGACTTGTGAAATTAGAAAAAAAAAAAAAAAACACTTTAGGCTGTTCCAATTAAGTGAAGCCCACAGAAAATGATTGTTTGTTGATGCCAAAAGACAGGAAAGTCATTTTAGAGGAAGGACACATACCCCATGTCTGGGTCAGATGAGACTTTGGAATTCTGCCTGTCCAGGGGAGCGCCATGAAGCCACGTTCCAGCTTGGCATTCTAGGCAGTTCTCTGTCGGGAGGCTGACCCTGAGACACCATGGGAAAAAACCACAGTGGTTACTTTGTCAGCAGTTAAATGTTCTTAGAGCAACTGCCACTCCTTGAAGCAGAGGATGGATTTCCTCAGCATGTCTCTGATGAATCCCCACTGATGGAATGCTGACCAGAGAGACACCTGGAGTCCTTTCTGGAGACTGATCTCTGGTTGTGTGAGCCAATAAGAACTGAAAATCGCTGAGGGGTCATGGCCAGGGCTACTCTTGGTGGATGTCCAGAGGTTCCTCAGTGGAAACTAGCTCCTGACCACTAAAAAAAATCTCCACTTATCTATTGTACTTATCTCTGCTAGTAAGCTAGGATTTCTCCCTAAGCTTTTCAGTGGAACCACTTAATTACCCCTCTTCAGAAACTAGGCTGAGGCAGCTTGCAACAGTTTACATTTCATCTCAGCTTTGGGGAAGGGGGATAAATTTGTGCCTTCCTTCTGTATGCTAAGTAAGAGAAAAGAGATTTTAGTTTTAACTAATGTGCCTTTGCTAACATGTAAAATGTGATCACTAGATAATAAATATTAGTTTAACCTGTGACCTTTAAAGATTTAGATAAAACAGCTTGGTCTTTCTGCTGGGCCAGGTTGTCTCGGTGATTAGAGGGTGACACAAGTGTCTTGGACATTTCTTTGCCCTAGAACCCAGGGTGAAATTCTTCAAGTCAATTGTCCCTTTTATCTATCTTTAGAGGTGATCCCCTTCACAGCCCTGCAGGAGAAGTACTCCACTTCCAACTCACCTTTTGTATATAACAGTTTCTTACAAACTTATGCTTCCTTCTGTAGACATTCCTGTCCTCAGACTAGTTGTAACTCATACTTATAAATGTCTGATTGGCATAAACACACAGTCCATGAGTTTTCTGGAAGCATAAAATCACGCAGCAGTTTGAGGGCGAATAGGCTATTATGCTTTTGTCTTGCCATCACTCTTCAGAGGGCATCTACCTGCTCTGGAGAGGAAGCTACTCGAGGGATGCCTTGAGCGTATAACAAACAATGAGAAATAAGGAAGAGCTGTCCAAAATATTTCTTTTTTTGTTGCTATTGACAGTTGAAGTCTGTTAGCTGCTTTAGAGTACATCATTAAGCATTGGAAAATGTTTGACCCTTACATGTTTTAAAAAAAGGAACTGTTTAATACTTTTCTGCACTTGGGTATGGCTTACCTACCCTCTAGAGCCAAAATGAACTGCATAGAGAAGTGTTAGCTATGATATTATTTTACAAGTAGGCAGACATTGTAAAAAAAAAAGATACTGTAAAACTTGTAAATATGCCTTACATTCAGATTCTTTTTGCATTAAGAAATAGTCCTTATTTAGTTTCAAAATGTAGATGTGAATCAGAGGAAAATAGACCCCTTCAGGCTTCTGAGAAACTCACTATCTCAGAACCTGAGGCTGCTCCTCCCCAACCTTCCAGCCTGAGGACAAGAGAGCCACAATCAAAGCCTCGCCCACCATCGCTAAATCTAAAGTTTCCCCTGCTTGCTCTTCTAGTCTAGAGGATGGGGCTTCTAGAGCAGCTGTAATCCAGCCTTTAGCTGAGTTTATGCAAGCTCCTCAAGGATGGTGTCCTTTTCAAGAAGTAAGTGAACAATTTAGAATTTCCAGAGTTCATGTACCTTTTTCTCTCAGTGACCTAAAACAGAGAAAATTTTTAGATGACCCTGATAAGTATATTGATGTCTTTAAAGGATTTACTCAGACCTAAAAGCTAGGCTGAATGGATGTAATGTTAATCTTAAATAAGACATTGACTTCTAATGAAACACACACTGCATTAGAAGTTACTAATACATTTGGGGATAAATATCATGTAGTTAATTTTAAATGAGCCAGAATATAGATGGTCAGGGAAAAATCCAGTTCCCAGTGGAGCCGAAGCAGTCTCTACCCAAGACAACTGGTGGCCTAACAGCCAGGCAGGAGACTGGAGCAAAAGACATTTTCAAGTGTGCATTCTTGAAAGTCTAAAAAGAACTAAAGCCCAGCCTTCTAGTTATTTTAAATTTTCAGCTGTTTACTAGGAGAAATATAAAATGCCTCTATTTTCTTAGATCATTTAATAGAGGCACTGGTAAAATACTTCCCTAGATCCTACTTCAATAGAGGGACAGATTATTCTTACAGATAAATTCATTACTCAGTTAGTTTCAGATATTAGAAAAGTGTACAAAAGATAACTTTTGCTCCAGATAATGTAATTGATACTTTAATAAAAACTACCTCCCTAGTGTTCTGTAATCAGGACTGGGAGAAAACAAAGAGATAAAAACACAGATGACTTTGTTGTGGCCTCAAAACAAGCAGACCCTAAGTCTCATTCTCTGGGCTCCAAGTAGAGCTCAAAAACTAGGTTCATCTGCTGCCACTGTCAAACGCCAGGCTCCCTTGAGAAGGACTGCTTTAAGAGGCCCCCGAGCCATATTCTGACTGCAAAGGCAGCCACTGGAAGTGAGACTGCACTCTGGGGTGGGGGTCCTAGAACTCAGACTCAGCTTCCCAGGTGGTCTAGTAAGACCAAAGGACCCCAGGGCTGCCTCCTCGCTCTGGCCAGACTGTCATCTCTACCTGTGCTCTCCGTGGAGGAGCCCTGAGTAATCATGACTGCAGGAAAAAGCTCAGCGTTGTACTGTGCTCTCAACCCTGACATTCCTTCCAGTCATCAAATCTTACAGAATGCTGTGTATATCATGGTTACATCGTATGAGTTCATCTGGTTGATTTCTGATACTCTGACGGTATTTCATGCTGATAGTAAATGCAGGTGTGACCTTTCAAATTAAATATCTCAAAAGTAACATTGCCTACTGTTTTGTATTAAAATATATATGTGTTCTAACCAACAAAAAAATACAGGCCACATTTTAAAAAATATGTATACATAACATGTCCAATTTTTGTATATACCACCCCATCTCTACTTAACCTGAATGCAGGTAGATGTTAAAGTGTCATAATTTCAGTCAGTGTTTTCAAAATAATAGCAAAAAAAAAATAAATTCTTGAACCCTATGTAATTTTTCTTAGTCCATTTTCAAGGATAAGAATGTTGGATCAAAGCCATTTGTTTTTCAGTGTCCATGGTCTCAGTCCGCCGAGGTGCCTCTCAGAATGGTCAGAACATTTGAGGCAGAAAGGGTATTTTTAATTTTCCAGGTAATGAATGAATTACATTCTAGTATTAAACAGATCATAAGATTAGTTGAGCTATAATAAATTATACAATTTGTGATGAAACATTGAACAACAAAAAACATTGAGAGGGATGTTTTCTTCACTGAAGCCTGGGTAGTTTTTTTGAAGAGAAATTATTTCATACTAGTTCAGTCCTTTTTCTGATAAGATGACTAAGCTCATAGGTAAGATCCATGCTGGAGGCATATCTTGACTAAGGTTTGCTCTCAAACATTAGAAAAGTCTTTCATGTGTAAGACAGATATGCAGATCTTAAAGAAATGTAGATTGAGTCGCAGTGCATTTATTTGGAGCTCTTTGTATTCTTCTGACCTTAAAAATGGACGGGAGGATGAAGGCCTAGAGGAGAGTTCCTGAGGACAGTCTTGCTAGAACACGTTTTGTTCAATATTTTTACCAGAAATTTACTGGAGAAAGACAAACTTTGCCTTTTAAGAATACATTTTAAAAAATCGTAGCCTGGAACTTGAGTTGGAAAGAGTGAAACTTTATATAGATCAATAGAAAGTTCAGCATTTCATTTTAAATATACTATTATTAATGATAATTGTCACTGTCATGATGTATAGGATATAAATGTTTAAAATATTTGACAGTGTTAAACATGATTAGCAATACTTAAGGAGACTTACATGCTTATCTTTAAATAGATATAGGATATTTATATGGAACATGTATTCATTCCATATGCATTTAACAAATAAAATCAGTAGACAAATCAAGGGATAAAACTTTTCTAACCATATCAACTGTTTAAAAGTCAAATAACCATAAAAAATGAATGCTAAAAATCAAACAAATTGCCTTTCTTTCTGTAGTACCTAAGTATGACACAGGGAACTGACTTTAAGTAACAGCCAATTCTGTTTAGGTCCGTCCTGATAGATGTTTTCAGGTGAATGTCACAGCAGAGAGACAGGCCAAAGGCAAAGGAGCTTTATTTTCTTTGAAGACACTGAGAGAATTTGCGGAGGTGAAGGAATTTTTTTGGACTGGAGAAAGGCTTTTATGACCTTTTGCCAGAGGAAAGGTTTGAAGGGCATGTTTAAATATACCTGAGAAACTGATTGGGGATCCTCCCTGAGATGGCAGGAAGGGTGAAAGCAAATTATGTCCTGGGCTGACTTGGAGAAGAAGGAGGAAAGTGGTCTTTTGTTTTAAGGGCAGAAGCCATATTAGATGACCACTATAATGACCCCAGCAATTCATACTAGGGCCAGTAGCTATCATATACTAAATGATGACAGCTATTACTAGATTCCCTTTGTCTCCTGTTTGAATGCCTTATTTGGTAGTCTACCGTCATTTAAATGCCTGTGCTGTTCAGAACTCAGATCACAGTTGCTTCATCCCACAAATATTAATATTTTGGACCAAAAGTTTCTTTGTCATGAGGGTTGGCCTGTTCTGTGTGGATATTTAGCAATATTGTAAGCTCTTACCATTAGATGCCAGAAATAGCCTTGCCTGTATAGTGACAAGCAAAAAGTGCTCCAGACACTGCCAAATATTCCCTAAAGCACAGAATTTATACAGAGTGATAATTCTTGCTTTAGAGAAAGGTATTATGATTCTGGTTAAAATGCAAATGTTTGTACAACATGTGTGAGACAATTACCAGTCCCTGATTCATCGCACTGGCCTTGTTTTTATCCTTCAGCACACTTAGGTATGGCCGGAAGCAACTGAATGTAACACAGGCTAAGTTCAGGGAGACAAAATGACAAGAACCATCATAAGTCACTGTCTTAGTCCATTGGGTTTCTAGAATAAAAATACCGTAATCTGGGTGATTTGATCAACAAGAGCAATTTATTTCTCATGGACCTAAAGGCTGGAGGGTCCAAGATCAAGGTTCTGGAGGATTCAGTGTCTATTGAGGGACTGCTTCCTTTTCGATGGCCAGCTTGTCACTTTGTGCTCATGTGGCAGAAGGGGCAAGAGTTATGTGGAGTGTCTTTATAAAGGGCACAAAGCTCCTTCATGAGAGTACCTTCCCAATTTAATTTCTGTTCAAAAACCCCATCTTCATATAAGGTTTTGATTGCATATTAGGTATCAACAAATTAGTTTTGTGAGAACAAAAACATCAGCCTATAGAGTGTTAGGTATCTCTGTCAAGTCAGGGAACAAAATGTTTCATTTTTCCACTTATCATATATCATGTATGAAGCTACATAAAATTATACAAAATGGCAAAAGCATGATCTTTGATTTTTATCCTAACAGCACGGGGTCCATTTTTTGGCTGAAAGATCATAGTCTGTACTTGTCTTAGGTCTTTAAATTTTTTTCTTGATAAAATATATCTTCTTTATTATAAGGAAAGAAGTTTCACATCTAGTCATAGTACCTTCTACTTACTACTCTGCCTTACAATCTCTTAAAGTGTCTGGCCTACTAAGTATTCCAGAAATTAGTTATTGAATGAGTGAGTAAATCAATGAATGGGACTATATTTGGAATGAAATTTGACTTATAGATAGAAGATTTGGACAGTACAGGAAGAGATTTGGCAGGTGACTAAGGCATTGCAAGCCAAAGGGTAAGAAAAGATGGGTAATACAGAGATGGAAGTGGAGTGATTTTTTTTTTTTTTGTAGGAGTAGGTGGGATATTTAGAGTACTTGATCGGTGATACTGGTGGGAGATCGAAGATTAAGATGAGCTAGTCCACTGGTTCTAGTCATCCTCGTGATTTCAAAGTCAGGCAGAAAGCATGTGTTTATTTCTGTAGCAAGTGAGGATAATATTTGTGCAACATAATGATCATCAACTGTTGTTTTATGAAGGTGCATCTTACAGTAGTGTGCAGTAACTGGAGTGAGAGGGCACTAGTTAAAGTTTACTGCTATGGAAGAAATAATGACTGGATGATTAAATGATGATAGTTAAGTGGAACAGGAAAGGTGGCGGCAAGTGGGACTATTAAATAGGAAGTTCAATCAAATAACTAAGGAGTACATGAGAGTTAGATGAGAATGATTCTGAAATTTCAAATGCCAATTAAAAAGCAATGTGCCATTGAAAATAGAGAAAAGAGGGCAGCCGCAGTGGTGGAGAGGATGAAAATGGAAGTCCTGAGCAGACACTGAATTTCTAGGCAGGAAGACACAGCAGATGGAGGTTTCACCCTGAAAAAATAATTCTCTTCCCAGCACTGTACTGAGGAGGAAGCGAGACACTCTTCGTATTTACGCAGAACCCAAAATAATCTGAGCAGCTTGTTCTTTGAGAAATTCATTTTGTTGTTTACTGAATAAATACCAAATGTGACATTTTTGGTTAGTGTTTCTTTTATTCCCTTTTAGCGCTAATGTGTGTGTGTTGTGTGTGTGTGTGTGTGTGTGTGTGTGTGTGTGTAATTTTGATAAATTCATGCTATTTCTCTTCGTTCAATGTTGAGACATTAATCTGAGCTGGTAAAAGACCTACGTGCCCACTGACTGCCTTCCTGCGCCTGGTAGTGCGTCTTTGCTCTGGCTACTTCATCGCAGCGCAGCGCGCCATCCCCAGTAGTGGAGTCAGGGCTGCATTTGGTCGCCTCTTATTGTTGATTGTTATTTTCCCCTCATCATTGTTGCCTTGCTTGTTTTTGGTCTTTTTTTTTTTAAATTTTATTGTACATTTTTGGTTAAATTGTTTCTTAGGGCAGGTTTATTTTTCGGTTTTGGTGCCGAGGACCAAACCGAGGGCCTGCAGCTTGCCAAGCAAGCATGCTACTGCTGAGCCAGATCCGCAGCCTCTCCACTGATCATTGCCAGTCATGAATGCCATGAAAATTATTTCAGGTTTTTTGTTACTGAGAACAATTTTTCACAGAAAGTAGACATCCCATTTACTGTCCCCCCCCTACTTATTATTACACAGAGAAAACTTTTCACAAAGCCTGTTTAAGGGGATGGAGTATAAAGCATGTTTTGTAGTTAGCAACTTCAGCCACTAAGCTTGCTCATCTATTTGCATTACATTCCAGATCCCCAGTGGAGGTTACCAAGCTTTCTTTGTCTTGGTTGGTAACCTGTCTTGTCTGATTGCTTCAGCTGTCCACCTTTTCCATGAGGATGTACATTGTTATATAAACATTTTATATATACAGTACTGTCAGAACTTAAGTTCCTTGGGGGATAGATAGCAACCTGTCCTTCATTCAGACAGTTTAGCAGATTGAGGCAGTATGTTATGGTACAGCTACTAGGATGCGAATAAATGAGCATTTCTAAAGCTATTTTTATGTTACTCTCTTCCTGTGGGCCAGTTGCTTGATGGAGACAAAGCAATGATCAGAAGGGCTAAACAGAGGAGTGGGAAGCCCTCACATCCTTTAACCAGCATCTGTAGATAGCATCTCACTTTCAACATGGTAGTGTTTATCTGAACCACCTAGAAAAAGCCAATCAAAATACAGATTTCTATGTCCCATTCTCAGACTTTTTGATTCAGTAGCCCTTCTAGTTTCCAAGCTTACTGATGGAGTGATTGAGAAGTCACATTTTGACAATACTGAGTTTCTCCTAGGTGTTGTAAATTTCTCATCAGCCCTTTCTCTCAGGTAATTCCACTGCAACTTTTGTAGTATCAGTTGACAAAAAATAAATGCAAAAATACCAATTAATTGGTGTGCTAGCAAGCAAGTGGTCAGTGAATGAAAGCTTTCTCATTACTAACAAGTTCTGTCATCTGTAGTTTTGTATGCATTCATTATTCAAATATTTATTAATTCTCCCACACCTATTAGAAGATGAAGAAAACCATGAGAAAAACATTGCACTCATGAAGGCTGCAATGTATTAAAGAAAAGAATAGTAAGTAGAGAGTTATCAAGTTCAAAGCCAGTTTCCATGTCAGGTTTTCCTCATGATGTATGATGTTGGGTGTGCTCCACACTTCCCACATATGAGTTGCAGTGGTGGGAAAATATTTGCATAGCTGCTATGAATAAAATGAAATATGTGCCTTGTACGATATCAATGAAACACTACTCAGATATGAAGTACAAACTACCAAAACAATGTACTTGGCGTCAAGAGAGACTATGAGAGACAGAGAACTATGGTTGCATAAAACATCATGATGATGAGATAGAAGCACATTTAAAGCCCACCCAATGCCTGAGTGCTCTTGTTGGTCTCATTGCTTATATGGAATTCAAGACTCTTATTAAGATCACATGAGTGCTCTTGGCAATTATTTTATTGTGAAGGACAAAAATGGCTTTTTCAGTTTGCTGAAGAACTCAGAATCTATCAGACCCTTGGGGACTTATTCATCCAAGGACTTATATATTAGAGATCTAACAGTATGACTCAATTAAAAAAAGTCTTCTGATATATATATATATATATATATATATATATATATATATATATATATATATATTTGAAAATTTATGTTCTGCTTGCTTTCTGAAATGTTTGGTGAATTTATGTGCAATAAGTACATTTACTTTTTATATTGGGAGCAAAATCTGATTCAAGGACATTTTCTTTAGTGAAAAATTGCTTTTAGACTTACATAATCCCATTGATGGCTACTTTTCTTTAAATGTCTTTTGTAGGGTGCTTCTGTAGTAAGGACAGTGAGTAAGCATTTTGGTGAGCTATATAGTAACTCTTCAAGGAATCAAACTCCGTGTTTATACATCCTGCTTAAGATCTGAATGATTTGCCTTTTCACCATGGTTGTGTTTTTCCTTATGGAATGGGATCTTTTCCTATAGAAGGAATGAAAAAGCAGCAGGATGCAACAAGCCCATACCTGAGTCAGGTAAGAGATGCATGGCTGCTTCTACATCTGGCTGTCTAGCCGCCCTGCGGGCCAGCCTTCTGCCATGGCGGCACCATGGGTGCATGTCTGGGAGTTGAGGGTTATCAACTGAGTTTCTTTTCCTCATAAAAGAAAATCCTCAAAGAACACAACATTTAACTGTTCAAGTCTACTTTTTAAATTTTGTTTTAACTAAAGGAAGGCAGAGGCATGTGTTATACTTCCGCCCTTTTGGCTCTGTGAGCAGCACCATGGCGGTAGGCAAGAACAAGTGCCTTACGACAGGAGCCAAGAAGAAAGTGGTTGATCCATTTCCTAAAAAAGACTGGTGTGATGTGAAGGCCCCGGCGATGTTCAGCATAAGAAATATTGGGAAAACACTCGTCACCAGAACTCAAGGAACAAAATTGCATCTGATGGGCTCAAAGGTCGTGTGTTTGAAGTGAGCCTTGCTGATCTGCAGAATGATGAAGTTGCTTTTAGAAAATTCAAGCTCATTACTGAAGATGTTCAGGGCAAAAACTGCCTTACTAACTTCCATGGCATGGACCTCACTCGTGACAAAATGTGTTCCATGGTCAAAAAATGGCAGACCATGATCGAAGCTCATGTTGATGTCAAGACTACCGATGGTTATTTGCTTCGACTGTTCTGTGTTGGCTTTACTAAAAAATGCAACAATCAAATATGGAAGACCTCTTACGCTCAGCACCAACAGGTCCGCCAGATCCGGAAGAAGATGGTGGAAATCATGACCCGAGAGGTACAGACAAATGACTTGAAGGAAGTGGTCAATAAACTGATTCTAGATAGCATTGGGAAAGACATAGAAAAGGCTTGCCAATCAATCTACCTTCTTCATGATGTCTTTGTCAGAAAAGTAAAAATGCTGAAGAAGCCTAAGTTTGAATTGGGAAAACTCATGGAGCTTCATGGTGAAGGTAGTAGCTCTGGAAAGGCTACTGGAGATGAGGCTGGAGCTAAAGTTGAATGAGCTGATGGATATGAACCACCAGTGCAAGAGTCTGTTTAAGATCCAGATTTTTAATAGTGATAAAGTCCTATTTGTGAAAAAAAAAAAAAAAGAAGAAGGTAGAAACTTGCTATCTACCTGTACCAGAATATGGGTCAAGAGAGGACAGTGAGCAGGGAGCTAATATGTACAGTGACAAATGCTCTGGTAATACAGTGTGATGCCTGAGTGTGTATGGAGCCTGAGTCATGTAAACACTTTAAAATGGGAACAAACTTTGTGTGCCACCCTTGTGATTTTTTGCTCTTTCCCTTTGACTTGAACTTTATATCAAGTTTTGACTGTGAAGGTAGTGTGGTTTTTCAGGGCCACAGAATTTGTAATCGGTTGATCTGACTTTGAATCCAAGCTCCACTGTTTAACTTATTTGGTTTCATAGCTATAAAATGGAAGCAAAAATTACCTTTGAGGGTAGCTGCTGTCGTTTCAGAGCTTTCTAAAGAGATCGAGAATTTCCAAAAGGTGGAAAGCCCAAGCAGGCATTGATTTGGTATGCTGGACATAAAAATTCTTCAGGAAAGTTCAGGTTTTGCTCTTAAAAATTTCAACTGAGGGCTAGGGAAATGGATCAGTGCAGTAAGTGCTTCCCTGGCAAGTGCAAGGGCCTGAGTTTGATCCCTGGTTCTGCCAAAAAAAAAAAAAAAAATTCAACTGATTGGTTAGGCCCATCTGTATATTAAGGGCACCATCTTTACTTAAAAAGCAACAGATCTTAAGTGTTAGCCAGTTATAAAATGCTTTCAGTATTTGATTAAATAGCAGGTACAGCCATATTGACATACTAACACTATCACACAGTTGTCGTGCTAATAATAACTAGTATTTACTTATTAAATGAGCTGAGGACTTATATGACATTTAACTGACCACAACTACAAGGGGAACTATGACAGTCTTGGGAAAGGTAAGGCTCGCCATTGTCTAATAGTAACTTGCACAGACGTGGGAGCTAGCCTTGCCTGGGCAGAATGCTGTAGATTTCAACTTCAGATTGGCTTACCTGACGCTGGTCTTTCCTGTCTCAAAGCCCGAGGTTGTATCATTGCTGTGGTGATTGTGCCCACCACAAAAGAATGAAGCCAACATGGTCAGAGGAGAATAAAGACAAACAGTAACCATGGATGACCCAAGAGGCTCATCTGGCCTTGTGAGCCACTATTTTCCCCCTTCTTAAGCAACTTTGCATAGGGGTTCCAGTGGCTTGGTCTCAAAGTCCACCATGATAATTTCATTTTGCTATCAAAGTACCAGGTTACAGCTATAAAATCTCAGTATGTTAAACCATGAGGATTTATTTTTCTCACTCTCCATATGCCTGTGTTAGTAATACATTTGGGCTTTTTATTATCTTCACTCAAAACTTTCTACCCTCTGAAATGTTTCTGATTCCATAGAGAGAAAGGAATGTGTCAGATTGTGTGCTGCCCCAGACTAGGTGCCTAGAGTAACAGAAATCCCATGTGCCCACATTCCAAAAGTGGAAGGAACCAGAAACATGCAATCCTGTGATGTACTCAGGAGGAGAAGAAGCAGGAAAGCTGATGAACATCACTCATGAATACAAATACGTCACAGAAATTGCTGTTCATAGGCAACACTTCAGTTTTATTGGTAAACTTTAACTAACCTTATGGAAATATAAATTCCAATTTAAACATTAACCAATTTTCTATTTTTTGCCATGATTTTTATTTCTTATCTGCAAAACATTTTCCATTAAGATCATAAAGATTTTCTTTTCCATTTTCTTCTAATAGAGCCCTGCATTTTACTTTTTAAATAAATGTGGAGTTTATTTTTCTATGAAGTTTGAGTTAGGAATACAACTTTATTTTACTTATGTAGAGAGAACACATTTTTCTGCCCTCTTTTTAAAATAGTCCATTCATTTTCTCCTCTGATATGGAAGTCTTATATTTACTTGGGAGCATAAAGAATTTTTATTTTCTTTGCCTTTTTTTATAGAATGTCTAGAAACAAAATACTGTGTGTTACTACAGAGCTGTGAATACAATAATGTTCTCTGGATGTTTTTGTACCTTTGTATATATTTCCCCAAAGTATAAATGTTCTACCCAAATTATTATTTTTCTTTTTAAAGATTGTAAGTATTACAGGTAAAACACCATTACAACATATTTTTGTCTACCAAATGTTTTCAGCCCCAATCATACATACCTTACAAAGTCCTTCATACAAAATTTATATATATATATATATATATATATATATATATATATATATATATATATATATATGGCTAGCCTCTGAAAAGCCACTGGAAGAAAGATTGTCCTTGGGTTATCCTATGTCTATTCTTGATTTTCAAATATAATCATGATAAGGACTGAAGCCTTATTTTCTTCTTTCATAGGTTATTATGTTTTTGCAAAGCAATAGCATCCATGTTGTTGGCTTCAGATAATAAAGACAAAGTTTTGGAAAAAGCCCAAGCATCCACTGTGGGCTGTGGAAATGTTTCCTAAAGCCGCATATTGGAAAGCACATCACTCTCCAGTTCCATTTAATCCATTAGTGGAAATTTCATTTCATTTATAAACATCACTTTAGTTTTCATTCTTGCTTTAAACTACTTGGAGTTGTTGTTGGAAGAAAATGCAAAGGAGTTAAATCCATGTGCATTTTACACTTAGTAAATTTCATGCAACTGAATAGTGTTTTTGTAAACAACATGTTTGAGTTCAGATATAAGAAATGGTTGATCAATTCTAGATGGTCTGAAATTGGGGGAAAGCTTTAATCTTATTCTATGTATTACAAGAAATGTTGGATAACTTAATTTGATTTGATTAACTGTAAGAACAGGGAGAACTGGTACATTTTTCTTAGGACAACTGTTCACAATTGTAGGAAATAAATGGTGGTTATCATGAAGCAAAGTAAAGCACACCAGCAGCCCATAGTTTTGGTGGAATTACACAGGTCTATGGCAGGATCAATGAAAACAAAGCATTTTGCAATGACCTCTCTTTCCCTCCATGTGCAAGAATACCAGGCCACAAAATTGAAAGAGAAGCCACACCCAAAGCCAGGCCTCAGCATGTGGCTTCCTGAGAATAAAGAAAATAAGGGAAAGTGACTATCATGGCCAAAATAAGGACAGGGAAACCTCTGAAAGATTTGCTGAAGGAAACAAAACGAAAACGATTCAATGGATAGTATAAGGGTAGATATAGGGCAAGAGATGATCTCGGTGAATCCAACAAGAATCAGTTCTTGTCTGTCCAGGCATCTTAAGGGCTTTGAGTTTATTCTGCAAATGACAACAAATTGTTGAAGTGCTTCATGTGGCTAAGTGAAATAATTAGAAAGTGCAAAAATATATTCATGTTTTTGCAGTGGTGCTTATTTCAGATGCTCAGTACCAGATACATTGAGGGTGAAGCAGGAGGATCATGAGTTTGAGGCCAGGAAGTTCCTACAGTCAACATTTGACTCTTGGGCTCTTTCCAAAAACAAGAATATCAAATGCTAGTGACAATGCAGAGAAAAAGGAACTCCTATAGATGATTTGTGGAAATGCAAATAGGCCCGGTCATTATGAAGAACAGTACTAAAGTTTCTCAGAATCTACAGATGCAACTATCATATGGTCCAGCTTTCCTGAAATCAGGTATATGGCATATCTAAAAGAAACAAAATCATTATACCACAGTAATACATGATATCCTCTGCTTCTTACAGCACTACTGAAAATAGCTATGAAATGGAAAAACTCAGGTGTTCAGCCACAAATAAATGAAAAAAATGTGGTATTACACATATATAATGCATATATAAATAACAGATTCATAACATATTTATATTGTTCACATATTTTCATATATGAAAAAGACCAGTATATGCCCTTATCTATGGCAACATGGGTGGAACTAGAAGAAATGATATTGAATGAAATAAGCCTAATATTAAGCTCAATATTAATAAGCCTAATATATGTACATTTTGTAAGCCAAGTGTTGCATATTCCGGTAGAAGTAGAGGATAGAATAGTGCCCATGGAGGATTAGAGGGAGCACCTAGAGAAAGGTGAGGTGAGGACTCCGAAGTGCCATCTGATGGGAAGTGCCAGCTGCAGCATTCTATAACAGGTAAGCTAACTCTAATGTGTTGTGGTTCAGTACAGATCTTAATATAAAGGGAAAAAATAACCCAAAGATTCTCAACACAGAAATTATCACTATTTGGAGAAGTGGAAATGTTAATTACCTAGTGTTATACACTGCACACATTGACAAAATTATTGTATTGAACCCTATAAATATGTGCAAATATTATGTCAATGAAAAAATAGAATAATGCCATAGGTAGAAAACGGAGCTGGTAAACATTATTTCCAAAAGAAAAAGTGTACATCTCTTGGCAATTATTACCTGATTTTTAAGTTAGACAAAGTATATATATATATATATATATATTTTTTTTTTTTTTTGTCTTTTTGAGACAGGGTCTCACTATGCAGTTCAGTCTGGCCTTAAGCTCACTTTGTAGCTCAGGCTGGTCTCGAACTCACAACAATCCTCCTGCCTCAGCCTCCCGAGTGCTGGGATTACAGGCATGCGCCACCACGCCCGGCTATTTGTTTCTAATTTTCTAATATTCTTGCAGTCTAGCGGTGAACTCCATCTTGTTTTGGACTCATCTTTTGCAATAACCACTTTAATAATAACTTCCCTTAGAAGCCAGTTACTTTAATTTAGCACTGATAATAGTGGTGTTTCTGCTATCGCCATCTAGTGGCCAATATGAATTAGGGTGCCATCCATTTAATTTTGTGTTTGGCTTTTTATCTCTTGGACTATATTGCTCTGAAAGAGAAAGATTTGCTGTAGACGATGTCAAGAAATAGAAAATCAGGGTTTTTTTCAAAAGTATTTATTTTAGGGATATCTATAGCTTAATACATGGTACAGTATTAGTGACAGGAAAATATTGTTCAATTTTTGTAGTTTAAATTCTAGAGGAGTTTTCCTGGAGGAAGACTTGAAACAATTTGTCTTGGCATCTGTGGGGGCAATTCAGCAGGAAATTCAGGAATAATTTGAATTGGTTCATAGCATCTCAATTAAGAGAATGTCATTTAATGGCAAATAGGTGAAAAAGACCAAAATAATTTTTTAAACTAACAGCAAATAAATACCCTGTGTATTACTTTTGTCTGTGGTATATACCCAAGACGTGGCACTGACACTCATTCTGGAGGACACAAATGAAGACCAGAACATGGAATTTCTACTGCATTTGTAGCTGAGAAGGTTTAGAATGTACTGTTTGTGTCCATTTCTCTCTGAATACCCTGCATATACACATGGCGTGTACACACACACACACACACACACACACACGTTTTGGCAAGTATCACAGTTACTTCTCTCTTGTTTCCTGGGACAAAATACCCAACACCCCAAATTAAGGAAGGAAAGATTCATTTAGCTCACGGGTTGTGGAGGTTTCAGTCCTTACTCTGCTGGCTCCAAGGCGGAGTGGCTCGTGGCAGAGGGCGGCAACTCATGGTAGTGGAGGGCAGCACCGGAGTAAAGTGAGAGGCTGCAGCTAGTTAGCCTCTCTCCCTCCTTCCATTCGTATGCAGGGTATCTCCCCAGGGTACTCACACCCATAATCCCAGCACTGGGTCATGAATTAATCACAAACTCTAGAAGCTGCCCCTTGACTGCAGGAGGCTGTGGGGGAGTGGCTACACACCAACTGTGACAGCCAGTAGCTCAAGATTTTGAATATCTGCACTAGGGCTTCCTGTTCCTATTGAAAATCATTTGTCAAATACTGATTGTGAAATCCGAATCTTGAGGGACATGGTCTGTTCTTTATTTCTTTGGTTAGTCTTACCATGTCAAAGGAAAAACGCTGTGATCTCATGACTGGAGATCCTTAGTAAACGTGTACTATGAGAAATTGACAAGTATACATGAACCCAGATCTTTATAGTTTAGGCATCTGTAAGCTATTAATGGAGTGATGGGTAAGCAAACATTACATCAGAACTACCTGCACTATCGCAACAACCATATGAATTCACAGCATGTTTCTATATTGTACTTTCTAACATTTTAATAATTGATCATCCAGCCTTACCCATCACAATGAGTTTAATGATAAATTCTTTCTTATACCAAACCAGTTCTACAGCTCTTAGCAGCGTTGCAAACTTAGGCAAGCCAGTTTATCTTTAAGGTTTTCACCCTCCTCATGTGTAAGGCATGAAAGCTCAGTAAGTTTGCTTTGGGGGCTCCCTCCAGTCCTAGCACTGTGGACCCTCTCTGCCCTCCCCGGGGCCACTTCACTGATTTATCTTGGGGCATTCTTGGAAGGCAGCTATGCTCACCACTATACCACCAACGCTCCGGCTATCTTGGGACATTCTTGCTCCCGAGTGTCCCTATTCTCATTTCAGTCCCCATGGTTGTCTAAACGATGTAGCTATGTTCACAACTTTCACTTTATTGCATAAACACCTTAAAAAAATAAAGTTACTGCTGAAGTTGTCTTTAATTTCATGATTTAATTTGTAAAGAGATCAGTATAAGTATATCTAGACTTTTGTTTAATAATTATAAAATATTTTAAAGTTTGAGATGCAATGAGTTTCTTAGCCAAAAAATCCCATCAATAGACTTTTAAGTTTTTTAGAGTCTTTATTTTAAGTAATGTTCAATATTCATGTGCACTTATTGCAGAATTGCTAGGCCAAAACATGCTTTTAAAACTTGAAATACAGTGCCAAATCATGCGATGGTGTTTAAGAATTATTCCATTTGTCCTGTGAACTATTGTTGTATATTTTGCCCTGGTTTTTGTTGGGTTTTCCTTTTATTCAAGATATATCTTTTGAGAAAAGGGAAACTTATGTATTGTGCCTAAAGGAATCTAACAACCCTGAAGCAGAGATTATCTTAGGATAATGTATGCTAAGATTAGAACGTATTCTAACAGTTCCTGTGGTCACTTTAACCTGTGCAGGTCTGTTGTCTCTCTTAATTTAAAAACCTAATAGATATACTTAAGTAATTCAATTAAATTCCTCTTATGATCACATTTTTGATTAATATCAGTTTAAACTATGCCATTTATATGAAGTATATGCTCACAGTTTTATTAATATAAACCTGAAAGGAATTGCAATCAATCAACCAGGAACAAAATGTTGTTTATTGAGATAATATTTTGAAAACTCAGTAGTTTTAACATAATATAAAATGATTATTTTTGTCAGCGACATTCACGCAAATGAAAAGTATGACCATTTGAGGCAATGGTTAGGTTAGTTTGCTTGACTATAGTAACTCTTTCACCATGTATAGCAAAACATCTTGTTATATAGCTTAAATTATATCATACAAATGCAGTTATTGTTCTGGCACAGAAGAAATCGTTTACAAAACACAGCATCCTTATCCAATAAATGATTCTGTACTTGTTTGAGAAAGTTGGAAATACTCTGGAGGTAGTCATCCTGCATTTATATTGTTTTACTAAATATGCAGTTGTTACACTGAGGGAATTTACTCTAGAAGCAGCTTACAGCACAGCAGTGTCTGACTCAGCAGCTCCCAGCATGGCTTCCCCAGGGGTGGATCCCATCAAGTGACCTGTGTAGCCACCAAGTCCCCACCTTCAGAGGTCCCTCTGCATAGCTGGTGCAATGTCCTTCTGTGGCTGACCTGAAACTCCTAATCACTTTTGAGCAAGGGGCTTCACGAATTAGGCTGCCAGGCCAACCTGCAGTATAGTTTTCATGATGAAAGTATTTATTAGAATGCACCATAAGCTAATATTAATTAATACTAATTCTAGTGAAACTTAAAAACATATCAACATAGTAAGACTATTTTTATTTAAAACCAGTGGCCAATGAATGACGATTGCAGGTAAGGTGCAATCGTACTGTCTTTTTGTAGGCCCATCCATCCATCCCAGTGATTAGAAACTCTTACTGAGATTTCCTACCATTGGGTGGCCGTTTGGATGATAGTCTGAGTGACAAGCTGCAAGCTTTTGTTTCTGGTGCTTAATCATTCCGGAGAGATGGGTGGCAGGACAGGGTGCTCCTGAGCGTCAAAGGAATGTAGAGAGGTGACAGAGATCATCAGCTAATGTGGACCAGGAGCTCCTTGGGCGACACTGTTTTCAATGTTACTCATCTCCAGAGGTGACTCATCTCCTGGGTGGACTGGACCACCAGGTGATGCTGGGAGGCTGTCTTTCTGGTGGAGTGTGACGAGGGTGGCTCAGAGGGAGGAGGGTGACCAAGGCCAGAGACTGTCCAAAGTACAAGAACTGCTGCAGAGGTCTGAGAAGAATGTACCCCGGAGGATCTGTTCTATAAAAGGTGATTGCACATATGGGAATTGAAAAAGGATTGTGCTATATTCAAATATTACTTGTAAGACTTAGTAAGGTCAAATTTTGTGTTTTTAAAAAGCTTTCTAGAATTCCGTTACATTCTATATACTTGACTTCCTCTGATTTTGTATTTTTACCGTACTTTTTCTTAGATTTCTTTTTTTATCTTTCTGAGGTACTTCTTATGAATTTCTATTCAAGTAGGGCATGAAAAGCCTTCTCTTTGGTTTTTTGAACAATCGGTTTTATTGATGAGAAGTTTGACTATCAGTCAGATTCATTTTACCTTACTTTTCGTCCTCTGAATTCTTTTTTGATTCTCTCAAATCCTTAAAAGAATGTAAGACCTTCCATAACTTATATTTACTTCTCTTAATTTATGTTATCCAGATGCATTTGTATTTTGTCACTGATCAGTAGGCTTATTTGGCTTTGTATTCTGGATCAGTCACAGGTCAAATTCTTCCCTTTTAATTGTTTTCATGGTAATGTCGATTGAATCCATGCCTTGCCCGTGCTAGGCAAGTGCTACTGTTCATATCTAGATGCCCTTGAGCCCTCTGCCAGAGCCTCAGTGGGCTCAGAGGTGGCTGGATCAAGGGTGGGTGAGTATGGATTATGGGTATGTGGTAATAGGATTAATCTAGTGATTGGATTAGCACAGTTCTGGGTGAGGCTGGATGGACTTTCTGGACACAGAAGACCCACCCAAAGTGTGAATGGCATGAACCATTTAGTCAAAGGTCTCATTCTGTGAGAGTGATCATAGATGAAGGTAGGCTTGACCAAGCTCACTTCTTAGATTTCCAAACTTATCAAAGGGTCTGATTGTGGTCCAGGTTGGAAAGCAGTGGACAACTTTGACCACAACTATATCCTTATGAATTTTGTAAGATTTTTAGTTTCAAGAAAGTTTCTGGCAGCTTCATTGCAGGCCTTTTAAAAACTCTTCTCGGAAGCTGATTGCGAGGAAGGATGGAGTGCAACCAACCTCATAGGTGGTTGGTGACCTTATAATCGACTATAATACGCTTCCCCATCCCTGGTACCATCTTTTGTGACCTTTCCACAAGATCATGATTGCCTTACAGATGATGGCTGAAATCAGTTTGTTCTGGAACTGGCACTCAGTTTTGTAAAACTATCATTGCTGCTCACCACTAGCATGTTACAGTAGAATTCTGGAGCAACTTTTGTATAGATGTTCAGCTAATTATGACAGATAATGAAAAGCTTGATCACTGATTCTCCTGGGATGGTGCTCACCATAGGAGTTTCAATCTGTAGGAATCCCAGCTCATCCAAGAACCTTTTATACTGTGATAATCTTAGAGTAGATAACGTATTTCTGCTCCACCATGGCATTTAGCATCAAGTCCAAGTATCTCCAATGATACTTCCTTTTATGGTTTTGAGACCAAAGTACAGAGAAGGTAACATGTGCAAGCAGAAAGCGGTGTGGTCTCCTAAGAAATGGTGCACGGCTCATTTCCTAGGATTCCTTCTGAACTCCAGCTATCTCTCCCTGATATAGTTTATTATATAAATGCATTCCTTTTCTGCTTTATATTCTTGCAATGAATTATGGCTTGTAATGTGATCCTCACTGCTCACAGGCCAGGGAAGATGAAGTTCCCCCCAGAACCTCTTCGGGTTGCCTCCGGCCTGCCACGTGGGAGGTGCTGTTCGTTTGGCGGTGCGGCCTGTAGATGACTGTATGACTGGATGAAGTAAGGTGCTTTCAGGAGCTTGTTTAGGCTCCTCATTGAACTTTGGGTGCTGTACTGCTTGACTGGGGATCTCTGAGTATTAGGGCCCTGCCTCAGAAGATTTAAAAAAGCATAGAGGATATGATTCATAGGAAGGCCTTGGATTCAGTCCCTAGTGTGGCAGCAGAACAAAGCAAATCAAAATAACAGGACCAAAGTCACATTAAAAGTTTTGGTGAAAAAAGTTACTGTGGACATCATCTACCTCCTCAGACTGTTAATCCCAACCTTAGTGACACCAGATCTCATTCCCAGCTTTTTCTTTCACCATAAAATTTCCATATTCCAAGTGGCCTGGAATGGACAGTGGTATATAGTTGATTTTTCAATAAATATTTATTGGATAAATAAGCTAATATTTTAAAAGGTTATGTGTCACATCTGTGTAGTATTTAACATAAATTTCTAGTATGCTTACAGGTTTTCCCGCTTTGTGTTCCTTCGTGATTGTATCATTACTTTTCCAGAGCAAACGTTTTAGCGCATGTTGAAACCAGGGAAAGGGGAAGAGGGGAGGTGGATTTGGGTACAAATAGGACAAGCGTCTCATTTGCTATGGATGTCTCATAATTTGCAGCAACTGTTATTAATGCTATGTAAGGTTGGTATACTAAAGGAGCATCTGTTGTCATTTTATGAATTCCAACTGCCATTCATTTGATTAAGATATTTCTAATTAAAATTATCTTTCAAAGGTTATAGACTTCATTATTGGAGCATGTTTGCATTTTTAAGAAAAATTTTGTAGAAATTAGAGGGTTCTTCTGGAAAATATGGACAGACATTCTACTTAGGGTGCTAATCATTATACTTGGGCTTCTTTTGCCCTGTTTTTAAATTAAGTTTTAAATTTACTTTTAAGTGTCCTAGGGACTTATTAGATATATTAGCACATATAATTTCAGCTAAATTCAGAAGTTTTAAATCTTTGAATGTTTATTGCCTACCCCTTTCTACTTTGAGAATTCTAATTATATGAAATAAGTGCCTTGATTTTGGCACAGAGTGAACTATTATATGACTGATCTATAATTTCTTCATTTTTATTTTGGACAATTTTTACTGTTATAGTCATTGAGGTTTGTAAATAATTTATTTACAAAGTACAATCTATTAATCTCATGCTATATGTTCATCTCAGAAATATTTGTGTGAAATTCACTGTTTACATCTTAAGAATAAAATAAAATAAATTAAATTAATAAAAAATAAATAAAAATATATTTAGCACGTGTTCAAAAGTGTATATTAATACAAATATATTCAATTTGTGATAGCAGAAACCTGAACATAATAGGTTCAGTATCTATTGATAAGGGCCTTATTAAATTTTGTGCAGCTAGGACATCTTAAAAATTATAAACATATTTTTAAAATTATAGTAAAACACATAAAAGTTATTACTTGGTATGGTGGCACATTCCTAAAATCCTAGCACTTAGCAGGCTGAGGCTGCCAGATGGCCATTGTGAGTTGAAGGCCAGTCTGAGCTACAAAGTGAGTTCAGGGCCAGCCTGAACTGCATAATGAGAGCAAAACAAACAAACAAACAAAAAAGTATTGTAGGGCTGGGCTGTAGCTTGGTGGTAGAGCACTTGCCTAGTATGCCTAAGACCCTTGGTTTAATACTGAATACCGCAAAATAACAAAAAGGTGTAATCAGTGTGTGTGTGTGTATGTGTGTGTGTGTGCACACGTGTTTTCGCATGTACACGTGCTGGAAATCAAACCCAGGGCCTAATACTGTGCAAGTGTTCCTCCACTGAGCCACAGCTGAGTCCCCTCCCTAGTGTACAGTTTTGTGGCATCCACAGAGTTGTACAACTGTCATCACTGTCCATTCCCTGAAGTTTTTCATCTTAGCTGAAAGTTTGTAATAATGAATCACTTTTCTTTGTTATTCCCCCAATAGGATATTATACAGCTGGTTTTCATTCCACATACTATTTTGAAAATATTTAAAAAATATGTTATTAGGTGATAATGTGAGGTATATATACAATGTTA
The DNA here is from genome assembly GCA_004027165.1 of Ctenomys sociabilis. Classification (NCBI taxonomy): domain Eukaryota; kingdom Metazoa; phylum Chordata; class Mammalia; order Rodentia; family Ctenomyidae; genus Ctenomys; species Ctenomys sociabilis. The sequence continues at coordinate 86,113 of PVKA01002255.1, read as the reverse complement.
CTTTTTTCATAAGTGAGAAGGAACATGTATTGCTCTTGAACACATTTTTATAAATAGCGCCATAAGAGTTTAATAATGGTGGCCTGGGTAATTTGCTCTAATCAGGCAGCTAGAAAGAACCCAAGAATATATCACAACACAGAGAAAATATTTTTTAGAGCTTTGAAAAATAAACAGTTTAGTAAAGAATGGCAGCTGAGATACAGGACAAGATGGAAGTTCTGGGTGCTGAGGGTTGTGTGTGGGCCAGACTTTGCCCTGAGGTGATTGGCCAGCCCTCCCTAGTGCTTTGATACTGCCTCAGGGAAGGGCCAACAGTTGGCTCCCTGGGCTTGGCTGGAGCCAGGATCCCAGCACATACCTGCACTTTGGAATAGCCTGACTTTACTCAAATAATAAAGGTGGAAACAAGGAAATCTGTGAGTCCTATCCTGTAAGAGGTTGTGACTTGGGTGAAGAATGCATGGTATAAAAATCCCTGATGGCTCTGTCGTTGCTAATTCACTATACGCAGGATACTTGGACAAGATGTGCTCATTTAAGGGTGCTCTGTTGCTGGATGCGAGATCTTAGAGCCATTGGTTCTACAGGACAGGAAGTCACAAGAAATTCAGGTTGAAATTCAGCATTCAGAGAATTATAACATTCTAGAAGAAGATGAAATGATTTATTTAAAGAAATGTAGATTGTTGTATGTGAAAAGATGAGACCTCTGAGAATTATCCCCACTGCATCTTTTGGTACAAAAATTAATATAAAACTGGGTCTTATTTTGGGAGAACTATATTATCTATTATTTATGTCTTGCTTCTTTTGCTTATCCTTCAGTTTTTCAAAGGTCTCCATGTTAGGCGTTTCTGCTACACTATTCATTTTCACAGCTCTTTAATCTTTCATTGTGTGAATGCGCTACAATTTGTTGTTTTACTCTGCTGTTAAACACATTTGAGTATTCCCATGTGGCCTTTATTGATAAACAACTAGGAATATGAGTGGCTCGGGACTTGCCATTGCCACTTACATGAACCCAAGTCATTAAACTTGTTTGATCGCATCCTAACTCCAGGTGGAGAGTGTTAGAAATGGATGCTTGACTGGTGTTCAGAGCATTAGAAAATTGGTAGTTGGTGTTGGAAAACATCTCACAGTGGTTCTTAGGTAATAAAGATATAATGAAAGGTGCAAAAGTGATGGCTGTAAAGGGCTAGAGAGCAGTTAATTTAGGAGGTGGGGCAAGCATTGTGAAAGAAGTTATGCTATTTTCTGGTCAGCAGCTCTAAATTTTGCTCTTGCAATTCCTTGCAGTCTGGATGACTTCTCTTGAGGAATGACTTATAAATCTCTATTAAACTATTTATTTATCCTGAGAAATATAACACTTAGAGAGACCACAAAGGCAAGCTTTCTATACCGTACATTCTTTTCTTTTAGGAGACTAAATGGAAAGTCACGTTACTATGAAATATGGCTCATGTGGTATGTCATGTATGTATTGTGTACTCTTGGCAACAAAGTGAAAAATGTTTTAATAGATATTTTCCTATTCATTTTAACAATAAGTCAACTAGGACTTAAGAGAACTAAATAACTTAAATTCATACAGCCAAGATGAAGTGAGGATATAAACCCAGGTCTTGCGGGCACCGCATCTACATATTCCTGTTAAGCCACACTCCCTTCCTAAGTTCTCTTTTAGGCTCATGATGCCAGAGTCAGGACTCAACTGTCTGGTTCTGGTTGGCTGTGACGGTCCAATGTATACATCAGCCGTTCAAAACAATAGTGCAGTAGAGAAAGAAATGCACATGATCTTTTCTCAGATCATCAACTGCAGAGGGGGGTGGGTCGGATGCACACTGTGATATTTTCCTCATTAGCTGGCAGGCTGTTTCAGTTACACCCATCTCAAAATAAATAAATAAATAATAAATAAATAAAAAGCTAGAATGAAGTAATTTTTGCTTACCTGAGAGACATCTGTTTTCTTCAGGCAACTTCTACACATATTTTTATATTTTCATCATGGATCAATTAATTAAGTGGCATTTTGAACTTCTTCATTATTTCCACTTCCACAGAAGTGTCTCCAACTAAATTACGGAAAAGTACCACACTTCTGTGTGATATGCCAACATTTCTTACTGGCAACCTTGAATTTTGCTTAGAAATTTAAGTAAAAGCTTATATATTTTATATGACAGTGCTGGCGAAGTGCACACTAAATCTCAAAAATTTAACCTGAGAGTACATCTCTGCATAGGAGGAAAGATTAGAGGTCATTAAACAAAATATTTCCACTTATTTTACTGGATAATTCTCCTAGTAAGATTAATTATTTACTGATATTACTAGGAAGAGCAAGAATTCAGTGTCTGTGATCACTTTGCCATTATTACACATTTTTAGGTATGGTATTTTCATTATCTTTCCTGGAAATGAGTTATTTTAATCTTTAGTTTCTTGACTTTTATCTCTGGATTATGCTTCATAATTTACAATGAAACTAAGTAGATCTTATTTTTTTATTACAAATGAGTATCATAAAGCAAATTTTACATTAACTAATATATAAAAAGGCCCAAGGGCTGCAGAGGTAGTTCACTGGTCTAAGCACATGCCTAGCAAGTGCAAGGGCCCTGCTTACGGCCCTGCTACCGCATGCTGTGCCAGCCCTGCCACAGGCATACCGCTGCCAAGACCAGGTGTGGTGGTGCGTGCCAATAATCCCAGCTCTGGACAGGCTGAAACAGGGGGATCACTTAGAGTCCAAGCTGTGTAGTGTGACTCTGTTCCAAGTATACAAAACTTTAAAAAAAAGAAAAAAAAAATTAAAAGGCCCAAAGTCCTCACAAATAAGAAATACACATTTTCTTATCATCTAAACTTGTGTGGTTGGGATTCTCCATGTAGCTATGGTAGTGTTGATGGTTGTTAGTGAAGGAAAACTACACAACCTGAAAAAAGCAAGCTTTAAGAATAGTTTGTAAAATTTTATACATGTTGGCTGAGTAACACATCCTGCATGTTATTCTTTAATGCATAGTGAATGAGTAAAGCTATGTACAGTAGTTAACATTTGTACCTGTCAGGCTTAATGAATGTTAAACATTGCTATTCATGCTACTTTCTTTCCTATTGTGCAGTGTTCCAAATGAATCTCAGTTTTGACTAGGACTGAGAAGAAGTAGGCTTAGGACAGGCCTGGGCAGGGTCCCAGGTGGAGCAGTCTGAGCTCTCTGGACAGCAGGGAACATTGTGAGGTGTGGCTCCTGTTCTCATCCTGCCCGCAGCCTTCTGAACTGCATTGGAATCCATCTATTACCACCCTGCAGAACTCATACAACAAAATGAGCCTGCAACAAACCCTCCCAGTCCTGCTGCCACCCAGGAAAAAATGAAAAGAGAGGAAAAGCAGCCTGAGTTAAGGTGCAACTAGAAATGAAATGGTGTTCTATCTACTTGGAAAGATGACATCAATTTAAAATAAGCTATTCAAAAAACTGATGTTTTTTGCAACAAGCAGAGTATTGAGTGAACATTCTTGTATTTTTTGTTGACAATAAAGCATCCACTACCCACTTCTTTATAAAACAGAGCTGGGGGTGGTGGAGTGATTGTAGATATTTGTAAGGTTACTATCACAAACACAAATTGTTAAGAGCCATAGTTAAAAACAGAAAAAACTAAAGCATAAGTGGATTTATAATGAATTATTGCAGTCATTAGATCTTAATGCCAGTTTTGAACTAAAACAACATTCCACATATAATGGGCCATATGCTACTATGTAGAATAGCTACAACCACTGAGTAAAAGTGTACCTGATAGCTCTTCCATTATTAAGAGAGTGTATATATATATATATATATATATATATATATATATATATATATATATATATATAAATTTAATACAAAGGGGATTGAAGGAGAAATTCTGGGATTTGGGAAGTAGGTATTAATTTTGTTTTTTGATAGCTTTCACCTGAAGCAAAAGGCATGTAAATATTACTGTTCTTTCAGTCAACTGAAGCAAGAAGTAGTCACAGCCTGAAGTCACCAATGTTCAGGCACAATGATGCGACCAAGAGTAGATGGGCACCCATCTGTGATCATTAGGTGAAATTTGGTGCTGGTGTAGCCGCATTTTCTTTTCTTTCTTTTTCTCTTATTTATTTATTTATTTATTTATTTATTTATTTATTTATTTATTTATTTATTTATTTATGACAGGCTCTACAGGGTCTCACTATGTAGATCGGACTTGAAGTGATTCTTCCGTGTTCAGCCTCCCAAGTACTGGGATTGCAGGCACACACCCCTAAGGCCAGTCTCCACAGCTGTCTCAGCACACCCTGGGGACAGGGCTGACACAACACAGTGGGAATCGAACTCTGGCTGCTGCACTCTGCCTAAGCAGCACTTTAGTCCATTGAGCTATCTTGCCGGCTCTGCCACATTTTCTTAATTGTGTTCTCTCTGCTGGGGCATAATGCCTGACATCTAAATTTCTTTTGGTTCACAGTTTGTCCATAGTTGGCTGGCTGCAGGGCAGGGTGGCGTAACCAAAGAGAACCATACCATGGCATACAGGCAAGAAGAAAGTAGAGAGAGTGAGAATGAGAAAGACAGCAACACAGAGAGAAACCGAGAAAGAGGTGTCAAGCAAGGAGGAAGGGACACCTACTTTCCAGGCCCCTCCCCCAACAACTCACGTCCTCACATTTTGCTATAAATTCATCAATGGAGTAATCCACCAATAACTACTATTCCCCCAAGATCCAACTGTTTCCCAGTACGCCCATATGTGAGTGCATGAGGCTTTAGGGGCACCTCTAGATACAAATCGTAATACCCATACACTTTTTATTTAAGCAAGAGGTTCTGTAGCTTCCATCAAGTGAAATGGATTTTACTAAATTAATTTCTGTTGTTGCCTGACTACTCATTCGGTTTTAATAATAAATGACTACAATGAACTACTAATTCACTTATTGTTTAGCTTTTTATCTAGTAGACATTGGAGTTAAAATGAATTTTAATATAATTGCTACCAGTTATTATTCATTCTCAAGCTCATGAATTATGCCAGACTTTTCTGTTGTACAAGATCGTTACAAATTAAAATGGCCAGGGAGATGGCTCAGTGGAATAAGTGCTTCCCTGGCAAGCTCAAGGGTCTGAGTTCAATCTCCATTTCTGAAAAAGAAAATTATAATAGTCTAAAAATCAGGGCTTAAATTATGCTACATAATAAAATTTTCATTTGCTTATTACTTAGTGATATAGATTCTCTAGATCAGTTTCACAAATTTATAAGATTTATAAAATCTTCACGTGTGCTTAAAACCTAAAAGTAAATATTTGAACTTGTAAGGAAGTGGTAATTAGCTAGAGAAACAACAATGCAAAGCCGAATGTGGAAGCACAGCCTGTAATCCCACCCCTCAGGACACTAATACAGGACCCTGGGCTACAAAGTGAATTCAAGTCCAGTTTGAACTGCACAGAAAAAACTCTGTCTCAAAAAGACAAAACAAATCAGAGACTATTTCAAATTAAGTATATTCATAAAATTAAAGATTGTAGTTTACATTAAACTGTACTAAGAAGACATTTGTTTCTTAATTTTAAAATAAATAAAAACAAGTCAAATATTTTGTGCATATCAAATACCACAGATCCATTTTCAGTAAAAAATGGTCATACTAGTAATAGCAATAACCATAAATGTATTCCATAAATATATAAAACATTATGTAAACATAAATGCAGAAAAGTAGATATTAGCTAACACTTAGCTGGGAATATGTTGTTAATTGTTTGTCAAATCAGGAAGACAGAAGTCATTTTTTACATGAGTCTTAATAAGGCTCAGCGAAAATGAATTTAAATGATATAGAGTTAGAGAGCTGGGTCAAGTAGGCAGGAAAGCTCCCCTGAGGCTGAGCTGAGGAGAAGGGGGTACTACCTGAGAGTCAGGAGCTGACCCTGCAGAGCTCTTCTGGAAGCATGGGAGGAGGTAGCTCAAGCTGCTGCACATCTCTGATTCTTTTGCAGAGCTCTTATTCCTGTCCCAGTCTGCAGTGGAGTTTACCACAGACTCACTCGGAAGCTACTTACGCTCGCATCTGCTCTTATACCTGATTATATCAACTGTGGAGAATAATTGTTTCCTGCTTCTCTCTGCTTTCCAAAACCCTTACAGATTCCTATCATTGAGAAATCTAAAAGATTTTGTGAAGATTCTGAGAAGTACTTTCATTGCCAGTCTTAGAAGGAAGTGACAGTCTATCATGGAGGTTTATGTATAGTTCAAGCACTTTGTGGGTGCTTTGCAGTCATTATCTTTTTAATCACCATGGCAACCCAATGATGGAGGGTACTACTACTGTTCTCATTTATCCAATGGATTGTTGCACAGTAAAGTTATTGAGTGCCTTCCTCGGAGTCACATTGCTAGTATGTAGAAGATACGTGTCCATATACATAGAAGATACATTGTCCAAAACCATGTCCATCTAATTTCAATGACTGGATCTCTAATCACTACCATCTCCTGTGTTTTCCATTGCATTTTGTAACAGTTACCAATGTTATTGATATTGCTAATTATGCATTTGATCAGTTGATGACAATTGTTGATATGTTTTGTTTGCAACTTGAATGCCTTAGGTATATCTGGCCTGTGAATATAAACAGGAGTACATTAAAATCAATACGTGCATTTTATCAATCTCCAAACCCGTAGCCTAAAATGTCCATAAGTATTTCGTTTCAGGACAGGAGTCCCACTAGCTTCTCTCCAGAACTGGGCTGTGGTTATCTTTTATATAACCCAGTTCTCTCAGTTCCGGAAGTTCATACTATGACTCTTGCACTGATGGTGAGAACTGTAGAGGATCCTTCCGTCCCTCCTGGACACTGTTCCCTGGGAGGTTAAGCCTCTGTTCCTGAGACTGGCTTAATGATCTGGACTACTTTTCTTCTAATGAATGATCCTTGGGAAACTGCGTGGAGTCAATATCTTGAAACAACTTGACATTCTAGTTACACAGCTCTATTCTTATCTCCTCAAATTTATCAGCCCCTGAGATCTATTTTTGTATTTCTAAGTCCTAGTGGTAGAAAGAAATCAATTGTTTTATTGCCAGGAACATCTTTGCAAACCTAAGGTTTTCAATTTTCATGCTGGAGAAAAGGAGTTTTTGCAAGCTCAGATCCTCAGAATCATTTGAGTCCTAATGACAGTGGATGTACTGATTACGTGAGATTGTTCTTACAAGATTGTTCTTTTAAACAGAATTGTCTGAAAATGTTTTTTGCCCAATTAAGATACTCATCATACCCTATTGCAAACATTAACTATTTTTATTCTGCTTATGATTGAATGTATCTTTAATTTTGAATACTTATTAATGGAATAGATAGGCTTCCAAAACTAGTTACTAGACTGATAGTATTGTTAAAATTTAATAGAGATTACTCAATTTATCACACTTAATCCAGCTTCTAAAGAGGACATAATTTTATTCTTTATTTCAGAAGAGTAAAAATATAGAAAGTTTCCATCAAATTTAAAGGGTAACAATGTAAAAATAGGAAAGGACATGAGATCTGAGGTCTTGAGAAAGTACTATGGATGTCGAGCCTTCCCTAACCTATTTTTTAATCTTACTCTTCAGTTTTCCTCTGATGAGCACTCTAGTCTGTCCTTTGCTTAACTTTCTTTCCATTTTCCAGTGGCCTTTGTAATGTAGAGTGTTTTCAAATAGAATCCTACAGATGCAACATCTGCAAGGTTAAATTGTATCCCACTGATGTGTAATAGGGATACAGTTAAACCCGTATTACTTCATGACTATCATTACAATAGCGGAAGAGTATTCTAGTTATCAGGACATTAATTGAATGTTTCTATAGCAGAAATAAAAAAAGTCCTACAGTATTGGAGAGATAGCTCAGTGGAATAAGTGCTTGCCTGCCAAGGGCAAGGTCCTTCTTGAGTTTGATCCTTCGTACAAATAGAAAGGAAGGAAGGAAGGAAGGAAGGAAGGAAGGAAGGAAGGAAGGAAGGAAGGAAGGAAAGAAGGAAGAAAGAAAGGAAGGAAGGAAGGACGGAAGGAAGGAAGGAAGGAAGGAAGGAATAAAGAAAGAAAAAGAAGAAAGAAAGAAATCTATGAGAAGACCTATGGCAACTGGTTGTTTGGTTACCTGTTTTGCAGAATATAAAATGTACCACATTTGCTTGATAAATATTTTGCATTGCAGTGTGATAATGGTAGAAGACCTTTGGGCTTTTGAGTTCTGATTCTGTGTTCAATCTGCACAATTTTGAGATCCTGTGATTCTATTCATGTCTCTGAAATTAACTTGGAGTTGGAATTGTCATTTATCCAAACTCATTTGCCTCTACTTAGATAAATTTGAGTATTTCTAGCTGGTTATACATGTAAATCAATGTATCTGAAAAAATTTTTGACATTGTCTTGTATGGGCGATCAGAAAATTATATTTTGTTGTGAAGAAAAATTTGAGTGTTTTAATTGTTACTTATTGGTACAATGAGGTATTTTAAGTACTTATGTTTACTTATATAAACCAAGCATTCATTAATTCATTAGCTATGTATTCAATACCCACTGTGAGCTAGGAATACTCTAGTGAGAGAGCAGAGCTCAAACCAGGAAATCCCTGGTTCTTAGTACCATAAGAGGGCAACACATAGGTGAACAAATATTTAACAAAGTGATTCTGAAGAATGGTAAATGTGATGAAGAAAACAAAATAATAGAGTGATAAGGACTTGTGAGGACGACCTGGGGTGAGCCACTCTTCAAAGGCACCAGATGTGATTGAAATCTATGAAACATACTTACATTTTGACAGTTTTGTTATAGTAAAACACTCATCATCACAAATCCTCTTTGTAGAAGTCTACTTCACATTAGGCATACTTGTCCTGGCATTTTTACCACTTTTTCAAGCAGTTCTGCAAGTGTTCTTTGGTATCTTTATGAAGTGTGATTAAAAATATAATAAATGCCGCCCCCAACTCCCGTCCAGTGGAAAAGCAGGCTTGCGAACACCTCACTGCGCTCCAGACCCTGCACGGTCACTGAATCTGGCACCCTGCAGTGTCTGGCTGCGCTGCAAAGTCAAAACGGCTGTGAAAAGTAAACCTGACAGGAAGGGGGCTACCACAGCACAACTACAGACCCCTACCAAGAAGACGTTAGACAGCGGCAAGCAAGGTGGAACGCGCGTGTTGGAAGAGGCAGTACTGTGAGGGGATGAATGGCACTGCATTGTTTATTGCAGTAGAGTTTTAAAGTTGAAGTGTTTATGGTAGTTCTAATTGTACTTGGAGGCTGACTGATGACAAGCCTGCCGTCTGAGCATCTGACAGAACATTCGAGGCGGAGGAACACGGCCCACTGTGGGCAAGACAGTGGCGTGGGCACTTTCCAGTACCCCTTCATGAAGAGCCCTCCTAGGCATCTGAGTTTTATGGCATGCTCATTAGAATGACTGCTGCTCACAGAATCTGAACTTTTGACAACTGACGGACTAGAATTCTGGGCAAAGCCAAGCCGCGTTAAATGTACCGATAAGAATGCAAAGTGCTGCGAGCACGTTCACAAACCCATGCCATGGCACAAAACACCATCATGGGGCTTGACAGCTAGCTGTTCATGTCCAGACAATCTGAGGATTCCAAATGGCCATAACTAGAGATCATTTTTGTTCGTCCCGACTGGAGAGAACTACTGTAGGCATTACTCTTGGGCCCATTCCACTGCAATTTCATTAGAGTTGTTTAAAAATGGAACATCCTGTTTTGCAGGTAGAGACCTCACTATTGCTCAAGGAAAGCCAGAGAGAAACAAAGAGAAGAAATGGGCTAGAGGGAAGGAAAGGGGAAGAGAAAAAGAAAATTTACTTAACAGGACTTTTTTTTGTAAAAAGAACATTTTATATTATCCATAAGCTACTTAGAACCTAGTTTTGGTTTCTGTGAGCCAATATACTATTGCTTGTTTCATTCTAAATTTTTTTCCTTCACTTTGGGATGTTTATATATACATATGCAATTAAGAAAGAAAAACGGCATTACTATATGAGATATATGACAGATTTCAGATACAGCTTAGTTTGAAATGTCATCTCCAAAAATGGTGGACAGAAATTTAAAATTCTGAATCCATACAGTTGAAAAAAAATTAATAAATTCTAGTATGTCCTTGGTTAGGTAGAATAGTTAAACATAAATTTATCTTCAGGGTTTTGCCCTTTTTAGCCATGTAACGTAGTTTATTAGTCTGTAATCCAGCATCCTAAAAATAAATACAGTAACTTATACTTGCTTGAAGATCTTATGAGTATTAAATGAGTCACTGTATACAAACCTACTGTCAGCAGTGACTGACAGTAGTAAATTCTAAGCTAGGGTTTGTTGTTAGATGTGAATGTGCTTTCTTTTCTGTGTTCAGGAATTAATGACCAGGTTAATTACTGAGACACCTGACCAGCCAATCCCATTTCTCATTGACCATCTTCAGTCTAAACAAGGAAGTCGTGGACAGCTTCAGAGAACTTTGTCTGGGTCTGCAGCTCTCTGGGCAGAAAGCGAAACATCAGGTAAATGAAAAATATACTTTGCAGTTAATTTTGGATGCATCTAGTGTAAAAATTCTGAAAGTTTTAAAAAGTAGAAGACAAACTTAGTTTTCATGTATTCATCTTTGACTTTACTGAGATGCTAAAATTTATCATAAAATATGCTTGAATTTGAATATATTATAATATGTCACACTTTAAAATGTGAAAATCAGTGTATTTCATTTTACTAGAAATGCTTTCAGATTTGCATAAAAAGATTACATTCTGTATAAATTAAAATTAATTTTTCTAAATTTTTGCTTTTGTGAGTAAATCGAATTGAATGCTTATAGCTCATCTGTATAAAAAAATGAAGGGTAGGTGTCTACAAAGTGAAGTTCCTTATTCTCCAAGATTATGATTATTTTCTATCTACTACAAACACAATATTATTCTATGTAATACAGGAGACTTTAGGAAGAGTCGTTCACTGTGGACATTGGGAAAACAACCTCCCAAGTTGACAGCTGCCTCTGTCCCCCATGGCTCTATGAATGAGGTCCCTGCTTTTCCTTTTTTGGCTTCATCTGGGGTCTGTTCTCTACAGGCCAGAGTTCACTGCCACATGCATATTTATTTAAAACCAGGGAGGGATTTTCTCTTATTCCAGTCTGCTAACATGGAGTCATGTAATATAGTCATAGCACAGATATTCTAACAATTTGCCATATTTTATTGAATATAAGCAAGTTCCTGTCTTATCTTAAGGGGGGATGTTCTGGTTTGTCTCTGGGTGGCCCCTCAAAGCCTCATGCAGTCATGGGGTGGACTTCTAGAGTCTGTGATAAACTCATGATCCACTGGGATTATGAGTGATCCAAGGCTGCCATTATGGGTCTTCCTACTGCTAGGATTATGGGTGTGAGCACCACACCCAGGCTGGAGGGTGGACAGCCTGAAGGTAACGTAAGAGACAGAGAGGCAGATGTCTTCTCTGTTGCCATTGCTGCTGATACTGCTACATTGGCATTCTGCTCTTTGCTGCCTCCATGAATGGACGCTCTCTTCCTTGTGCCTCTCTGCTTTGGAGCCAGCCAAATATAGCCTGAAACCTCCAGTAGCATAACTGTGTGCTCAATAAACCTTTCCTTCTTTCAATTTGGGTGTCAGGTATTTTGTCCCACACAAAAAGAGACAGAACTGAATAGTATAGGGCATAATACCATGGTATAGGGATTATACAAATTAGATGTTAGCCAGGAGTGATACCACACACTTGTAGTCCCAGCACTTGGAAGGCAGAGACAAGAGGTCAAGGTTAGACTGGGCTACACAGTGGGATCCTGTTCCAAAAACAAAGCAAAACAAATAAACAGAAAACCCCAACCAAACCAAACAAACAACAACAAAAAATCTTATTGTATAAATTTTCTTCAAATTCTGACTCCTACAAGCACTTAATGGCTCTAAGAGAAGGTGAAGGAGGGGAAGGAATTATACTCAATTTTCTGATTTGAGTAATGGCATAATGGTCATTTATTAAGGCGAGATGGGAATATGGGACTAAATTTAAAGGAAAATGCAGGATAAATTTAATAACTGTTAGTGGATTAGAGCTTTTTGTGAGCATTTTAGCAAAAGCCCCAGTAGGTGGCTGAATATGACTATAAAACTCAGGGTGGTTCAAGGCTGGAGTCTCAGTTTGGGACTCATTTGGTACCATATAAACAATCTTAAGAAGTTGGGCGTGGTGGTGCATACCTGTAAGCCCAGCACTGCCGAGTCTGGCGCATAAGGGTCACTGCGAGTTTGAGGCCAGCCTGGGCTCCATATTGAGCTATTCAGCACAGCCTAAACACAGCAAGACCCAGAGAGAGAGAGAGAGAGAGAGAGAGAGAGAGAGAGAGAGAGAGAAAGGGTGAGAGAGAGAGAGAGGAAGAGAGAGAGATGGAGAGAGAGAGAGAAGGAAGGAGAGGGAGAAGGAGAACTATAATAGTAAAAGAAAAGAAGATGGGATCACCTTTGTTTATTGAGTACATGATAGGTTGGGAAAAGGAAAGTGTTAGATTATTCTGGGTGTCCTAAACTTCCATTTTTGTTTAGAAGTTTGCTGAAGATAAGAGAGTTCAGGATCCAATGGAGACTAAGTGAGTCACACCAGGCCCAGAAAGTCACCAGAGAAAAAGAAAAAAGTGCTGACAAAAGAAAAATTAAAAAGACTGTTAGGCAGTCCTGGGCCCTCACTTAAAGGATATATAAGTTAATTGTCGTTAAGGAATTGTGGAAACCCCCAGCCCTATAGCAATGCCCAGAAATATTGCGCAGGGAGACTCAATACAATTTGAGGGACTTGTGGGGGACTGTGGTTGTGCCACACTGGAGGGCGGAAGGTGGAGAAGGATTTTGCGTTGAGGATATTGGTGAACAGACTGTGATCAAGCGCAAGGTCTGTTAGGAGGCAGTAAGTGCAGGAAGGTATGTAGACAAGGAAAATCTGTCAGAGAGCTAAAAAACTATAGGAGGTCAATGCAGTGAAAATAAAAAAAAATATAAAAGGGTTTGAACTGTGTTTAGTTGGTGATATTTGAGCGCACGACATCTGAGGTCACGTGATATGTCCACTGGCAGAGGGTCTTTACTTCTGAAGTATGAGGGAAGTAAAATTCTTCAGAGCTGAGGAAGCATATAAATAGGTCACTGGGGTTTTATTCAAGGCGCTGAAAGGGCAAGGGAGACCATGACTCTGAAGTAGGAGCTGCATGTCCTTTGGAGCTAGAACTAGGCGATATGAAGAGTGGTGAATGACCAGCGAGATAGCTCAGCCCACGAGAGCAGGATCAGCTTTGGCAAGAGCAAGGATCGGGGTTCCACACCATGCTGGCCTGCCCCCTGGGCACGCTGAGCTGGCAACAGAGTCCAGGTGTGTGGCATGGGGGAGGCTGAGGCTGAAAACAGGACGATCACCGAGTCCGATCTGCATAAGGAGTCCCTGTACCAAGTAAACAAATGGAAAAAACAAACAAACAAACAAGTGTGTTGAGTAGTACAGTTGTATGGCATTTCCCAGGAGAGAAGCAGTGCTCTCACCATCCACAGACGCTTACCACTACAGAAGCATTTCTACTCCAAGGGACCGCACCCCTGCTTCCAGAGCCTGTGGTGGTAGGAATTGCAGGAACAAGAGCCATTTTTTTTTTTTTTTTTTTGTGAAAAAAAGTGAGATATGCATTTAGACATGATATAGGGATTTGGAATTGAGGAGTAAGAGGTCCCAGGAGAACAGGACATATTTGAGACAAGACAGTGTGGCATGAAGGGAGTGACAGACTAATTTTTAGATTTGAGTAGAACCAAAAGAGTTATCAACTGGGTCATGGTAAACAATGCTCATTGAAGCCTTCACTGCAAGATTCATGTTCTGTATGGTGGCGCATTCTGTTTCCCTGGAAAGCATCTATGTGCGCTCCATTTCCTCTCCACAAGTGTGTCTTTCTACATTGTCATGGAGAAAGCTAAGAGTGGCCTTAGTTATCCCTTTGCAGAATCAAAATCAGAATCAAAATTAACTTCATTTTAGTCCCTTCCCACTCACCAAAGACACAGTATCCGGCATTTGCAACTTAAGGAAGCAGGTGTTTATTGTGATCCACAGCACCTAGTAGTTTCAGCCCTAGCCTGCTGGGTCCCAGGCTGGAAGGGTGGGGGAAGGAACGGGTACAGGAGAGCAGCTCCTGAAGGGGCAGGCAGGAAGCAGAGAGAAGGGAGGCACTGGGGGCCACACCCTGGGGGACTTGCTCCTAAGTAGGCCCTGTGCTATCTATCAAGGTCCTGCCTGTAAGAGCTCATTCAGGTTCCCATTGCCCATCGGATTCATGCACAGAGTCCAGCCCCCAGGGGTGCAGTCACTTTCCAAGTCCCCACCTCTGAACACTTGAGGCTTTGGGGAACACTCTCTCTAAATTATGCCAGAAGTATGGTTAAAATCAGTCTTCTTCTTAAATACTTATGATTGTCTTCAGTTTTGATATTCCAAAGTTTTACAAAGGTATCAATTATAAACTTTCAGCAAAATTGATGGTGTGAAAATTGAGTCCTCACGAATGCACTTGCGCTCTCCTTTCATTTGGCATTGAATTTGCCTTTCCTATTTTATTGACTCTCTTCTAGAGAGGGGTAGTGAATATGTTCTTCGAATCACTGATGCAGTTTGGGGAGCATGAGTTTTCTCCTCCTGTTTTGAGCACAAATTTGAATGTGGCACTGCTCTCTACTTTCCTGCAAATGCTTCTTTATCTTATTTTTTTAAAAAATGCTTGCAGCTACATGTCTAACTGTACTTCAATCTGCCTATCATCTCTAATTTCCTTTGGCTTCATAGAGTTCATTCTTTTATTTTTATTGAGCAGGCAAAGCAGTTGTGTTTTCACATTTAATCATTTTAAAAGTATGATTTCTTCTGAATCTTGAATGTTGTTTTCCCTCCTCCCTCCCCTCCCCTCCTCTCCCCTGCTCTCCCCTCTTCTGTCCTACCTCTCTGTCTCTCCCTCTCCTTCTCCCTCTCCTCTGTGCCCCTTTCCCTCTCCTCTCTCTCCTCTACTTCTCTCCTCCTCTTCCTCCCTTACTCTCTTTTGGGATGTAGACTGAATACAGGAACTCTTCACTGAGATGCATCTCCAACTTCTTTTTTATTTATTCTTTCAGGTAAGCTCTAAGTTGCTAAATGGCCCAAAGCAGAGTGAATCTTGTGATCCTGAGTTCAGCTCATGTTCTTGTTCTCTACTTGAATTTTTCTTAGAGTGTTGCTATTTTGTTTATGCAAACTGAAATATAAAGAGTTTCATCTAAAAAGAATTTACGCTTTTTAATAAATTACCACAGGAAGGCTTCTTTGTTCTTTCATTCTATGCTGTAGTTTGAAACTGCTGTAATTTGCTTCTTTTTAAGATTTTACATAGGTCAGTAATCGTGGCTACTGTCGAAGATTCCAGGGCTAGCTGAACCCTGCATATCTGCAAGGCTGATGAAAGCAGTTACTGATTCTTGTCTCTTTACAGCCAACTACACAGGAATGTCTTTGCTGCACATGAATTAATACAATTTTCTTTCTTGCCAGAAGTAGAAATCTAAAGTCTACAATATCCTAAGCCCTAGTTCCCCTTGGCTCCTTTTAGTGGTTTTTTGTATCAGAAGTTATATTTTATAACCAGAATTCTTCTACCTTCATTACTGGGCTTTTATTTTGTTTCAACAGAAACTAAAGGATCAAGGAGAGATTTCAGAAGCTATGATAAACCTTGGCAATTAAATGCAAAGAAGCCTAAAAAGTCAAAAAGTGACCTTGCTGTGTCTAATATTTCACCCCCCTCACTGGACTCCAAATCATGTGAGTAAATTTATTAGTCAAATGTGATTCAATTTTTCAGTCTATACTGTTCAGAAAATAAAAAAAAAAACATAATAATTGAAGTCGATCTTTTGGTCTGATATTTCTGGCTACTCACCCTAATGAATTCCATTTCCATCTCAGCATTGTCATCTTACTTAGCCACTCAAACATGGGTAACTGATTTGACCAGAGCTGGTGCTGTGTTCTTTGAAGACCATGAGGTCCTCGCCTCTGGTGCCCAGCTGCAGCGTGAGGCTGCGTTCAAAACAGAACCAAATTCACTTTTACTGAAATGCATAAAAGCAAATTAAGTCTTTTAGAGCAGAAGTAGAGGGAATTTCTGTTCCAAATATTTAATGAAAAGAAATGGAGGGTGGGGAGGGAGGAATGGGGAAATAAAAACTATTGACAGGTAATGTGTGCATACCAGCTCCTGGATGAACACAGCCATTAGATACTACAAATAAAAACAAAGAATAAATTAAAAAAATTAACATCCATTACCTAGGATCTTTCACTGTTGCTTGTTGCTGAAGTTCCTATGTTTATTTCCCCCTCAACCCATAGTATCTTTCTTTCTCTGGGCTCCTCTTTCTTTCTTGGGCCTGAATAACCACTAGTTTTCTTTAGTGCTTTTCTGCTGCCTAGGAGGAGCTTATTATGTAATCAGAAGCCTGTAGCAACTTTCATTTGTTCCTGGATGGCAAAAGCTTGAAAGTTTATTTTCCTATCCATTTGTTCCTTATGCTTGTTACATAGTGAGATGCATGGTTTTTATTTCAACAGAGAAATGAGTAGTTTGAACATACTTATTTTTTGTTTGAAAATATTTGAAAAATGGTATGCTAACTAGAATCTCTACCTGGGTCATCTGTGAAAGACACTGAAATTAACACTGGAGATTCTCATTTGCATAAGTAATAGTACTGATAAATAGTATTGTTTCAAGCACACCAAGTTACTGTCAAGACTATTTGAAATATTATAAATTTGGAAATTAAGATTGTATGAGCATATAAAATTCGATCTCAACAATTTTTAAAATATACAAGGGTGAAGAAGGAGAGGGGAGGAGAAGTCAAAAGAAGTGAGGCGTCATGTACATGTTCGAATTGCTCGTGTTGGATGTAATCTTTAAGTGCTGCAAGCCTGCATTAGTAAGAATAAAAATAAGTTTAAATTTTGCTTGTCTTATAAATACCAGTATACCTACTAGTGCCCAACACAGTGCCAATGCTAATTATAAAGTGCTAAAAAAAAAAAAAGACTAACGAGAGTAATGAAAATTGAAATCCATCAAGCCTCAGCTCCCCTTGCCCACATGGGTCGCTCTTTCCCTCTCTCTTCTCCCTCCTCATCTTTTTTCTGTCTGCTAACGATAAGTCCATGACCCTAGCAGATTGCTAATTTATACAGCAAGTTTTGGATCCCATCATTTCTCACTAAGAGGGAATAGCAAAAGCCAGCTCATTCTAAAGGCTCTTTTGCTTTTTCTAGCTACATGGCTACCTGCTATCTGATTTATAGAACTAAACGGAGATACAGATAGATTAAGTAATCCAGAAAAATGAGCAATGGTACATAAGTTTATTATACTATTGATCACCTTAGCAGGGCGTGGTGGCGCATGCCTGTAATCCCAGCACTCGGGAGGCTGAGGCAGGAGGATTGCTGTGAGTTTGAGACCAGCCTGAGCTACAAAGTGAGCTTAAGGCCAGCCTGAACTGCATAGTGAGACCCTGTCTCAAAAAAACAAAAAAAAAACAAAAACAAAACAAAAAAAAAATCCAAAGACACAAAATTTAAAATGTTAAAAGAAATAGAAAACTATTGATCACCTTGAGTTGATATTTATATTCCACTGTGACCAGTAAAGTAAAAATACATATGTAATTCTCAGTTCCAGAAAAATATGTGGAAAGATAGACCATGTGGTGTACCATTGAATGATGACTATCATAGGAACCTCTTAATTTTAAAACATGGGTGCAAGGACGGTGGAAACTTTTCCTAACAAGACAGCTTTGGTGAGAAAACATACTTCAGATGACTTGAGAAATTCGTGCTGACTGGCTGGCCAACTTGGCCCGTTCTCTTGCTGGTTTCCACCCGTGAGAGAGCACTGGGCTCTGTGGGGTGTCAGGTGGCTGTGGGGTGTCAGGTGGCTGGGCCCTATCTGGAGCTTATCTGAGATTGTTGATCAAGATTTTTTTTTTTTTAAAGTTATGTCCTGGCCTGGGCTATAGCTCAGTAACACAGCACCTGCTTAGCAAGAATGAGGTCATAAGTTTGATTTCTGGTATCAAAACACAACAACAACAACAAAAATCTGTGTTCTTATTAATAAATTAAAAAAGAGAGAGGGAAAGATCTTGAAAGTCATAGTACTTTCTAGGAAATTAGAAAATGTAAGGGCTGATGAGGTAGCTCAGTGGATTAAGCACCTGCTTAGGCAAGCACAGGGACTGGGGTTCGATCCCTGGCACCACATGCCATGCCAACCCTGTCCCTGGGCTTGCTGAGTTGGCCATCAAAAGCAGGCATGGCAGAGCATGCCTGTAATCTCAGAGCTGGGGAGGCTGAGACAGGAGGATCCCTATGAGTCCGAGCTCTATAGTGAGACCCTGTTACAAATACATTTTTTAAAAAAGAAGATGCATAGATACAGATTACAGATAAGAAATTATTCAAGCAAGGTTCAAAATACAAACGAACAATCAGGTACAGAGACTGTTCCATTTGCTGTTTCATTGTACTTTTTCTCTTAGTTCTTCACTCGTTCATAGGGGCCCCCTCTGGAATGGCCCATGATAGAGAACTTCAGGAAGCATTTTCCAGATTGATTAGTAACTCTGCACTTCTCACAGCAATAATGCCAGAATGGCAACAGTGGTTGACACCTCTGTTCCAGAGTCCCTTAAACAGAAAGGCTCAAGATGAGCCAGTTGCATCCTATGTATTTTGAAAAGTTTCAATTTTTAAGTTTATTTAAATTGCACAAGAAATACTTTCTTATTTTGACAACATAGAAAATATACATGTGTAAAAAACATTTTCCCTATTCCTGCCCATCAAATTCAGTTCTCCTAGAGACAGATTTACCCTTTTGTATCATTTTCCTTGTGCACACAAGCACATGTAATACATGTGAGAGATTGGCTATAAAAATGGCTTAAAACTGTAAACCTCACTAAGCTTATTTTATTATTTTAAGTTGCATTTTGAAAATGGCTCCACGGTAATAAACTTAGATTTTACTTATTGGATTAATAAGTGCTTAATGTAGCATGCTGTGTAGACCATCATTTAGGCCCTCTTTTGTTGAAGGATACTTAGATTATTTCTAGGGCTTTTCCACCATACACAATTTTATGAAATAAAAGAGCATCTTGCACTTTCTGTGCAAATGAATGATGTTGTACACATACCGTACACAGGTCTGGATGTTTCGTGTGTGATAGCTCACAAGGCAGGACATCACTGGGTCCAGGAGGAAGGGCATTACCTTTAGGAAAAGTAGCAAAATGATATTTTTGAGTAGTTTGGGACTATTCTCTGTGTCCTTACCAAATGAATAAGTTTTCAAAAATATTTTATTTTTGTCAGTATGAAAGTACATGGCTTTAAAAATGAAGTCATATTATAAAATGGCAGTCTCCTCTTTTTCTCCCTAAACCATAATGACTTTAGCATGTTTTAGATGTTTCTCTGGCTAAGTCTACACCTCTGACTGCACAAAATACCAATGCAGCTCTTTTCCCTTTTGGGGCATCATCTCTTGTGCTTCCTCGCTTCATACCCTCGCTCCCATTTCATCCTGGTATGTATTAGTGCAATTCTCGCATGTTGGTTGAATGTAGCTCATGCACGGATATAATTGTGACTGTCTTGCTTAACATTTTTTACTAAGACATATTTAGACTTGTCAAGTTCAACCATTGAATTTTCTAGAATTAACCATTTCCTCTTTTACTTTGCTTTCTATGTGCACATCATTGATCCTCCACCAAACTCTGCCCGAAGAATTAAACCTTAGTAACAAGACCAAACACCTCAAGTATCTGTAATCCTGTGTTTCTATGTTATTTTATATTTTCAAAATTTCATTGAGAAAGGTTTAAGAACGACTTTGCTGCCACTCCGTCTTCTTGCTCTACTCTTTGTTTCTAGGCCCCTGGGTTCCTAGACATTTTCTTTGCTGTCTCACAATATCATCCTTCTCTCTCTTTCTGAGAATTTCCCTTTCCTTTTCTTTTTGGGAAATTACTTTTTTTTTTCTTATAATTTTAGGTTTATTCTTTTCGCTTACTTTTCAGTTTGTTAGAGCATCTCCACTCCCAGCTTTCTAGGAAAGATGGCTTATGAAAGAAATCTTGATTCCTTTACATATCTTGATTGGTTCATTAGCTGATATAAAATTCTGATAGAAGTAATTTTCTCAGACTTTGAAGTGGTGATTGTATATTTTAGGGTAAGTACTGCTGCTGAGAAGTCTGATATCAGTTTGGCTATTTTTGCATCTGAAAGAGTTTACAATCTTTTCTTTATTATCAATATTTAAACATTGTTGTAATATGGGTTGAATTGTGCTTGGAGTTTAGTGGACCTGTAGGTCTGGCAAATAATTCAGCTCTTACACCTAACTATAGCATTTTCTCCGGCATGATTCTCTAATATTTAAGTGCATGAAGTGCTTATTCTCTTGCCATCCTCTTTGGTTTATTTTTCTATCTCACTACATAGTTACCCATTTCATCTTCCAAAAGTCATTTCTTGCTGAATAATCTCCTATTTTCAACTAATTATTTGAGAGAAAACAGTTTTCTTGACTGTAACATAATTTTAGTGGGAACTTGGGGGAGAGTAAGTAAAGGGAAATAAACACATTTTTTTCCTTTTTGTTTTACTAAGCTATAAAAAGGATATCTTCAAACATTTGTTAGCTGCTAAAAGAATGTCAATAGATACTTTTAAGATTATAACATAATACAAATATACCTTGCCTGCATACTTCTCTTGAATAACAGAAATTAGTAGATTTATAATTCAATATCTAAGTATCATTTGCTTCACAAATGCTGCTACATGTTCCTTTACTTGTTCAGTTAAAAATTTTAACTGACCTCACATCTTTCATTCTGTTTGCTCTCGAGAACCATATGGTCTTGGCACAATCTTTCACATAATGATGAAAAGTGAGTTTGAATCGTATATAGCATGCTTATGAAATAACCATTTTTTTTAAACATAGTGCCAAGGTCAGTAGAGCATCCTAGATGGAACTGGAGGACTAACCCAGAAAGCCGTGATTTTGATGAATTGAACCACATCCTTCAAGAGAGCAAGAAGCTGGGGAAAGCCCTTGAGAATCTCTCTCGGAGTAAGTTCTTTTGCTTGGTTATAATTGAAATTCTTAACAAATATTAAAGCAGAAACATTCATCACCATTCTCATAATCCATTTCAAACATCCTTATTATAATTCTGAGAAAGATTGCACAGTTCTAAAGGTGTGAGATTAATTTTGTGTAGTTTGCAGATCTGTGTAGTGGATGATGTAGAGTACAAAAAGTATCAGAAACCCTCCTAGCTGTTTGAGGTCAGCAATACTATGTAGTTTCTGTTATCCATTCAAATGAACATACAATGGCATCTTCTTCATTCTTCTCTTTTGAAATACATTTTATTTTTCTAACACATAAGTATAGTTATTGCTTCTTTGAGTTTTCAATGTCTCTAATCTTAAAGATGGTAACTGGCCAAGATTCTTCTTAGAATCCTTTCAGAGACTAATGTACTTACCTTTTAAGAAAGCCTTTTATGAAAGAAAGAACTCTGATCATCTTGATTTAGGTGTTTTGCTCTTCCATCTAAGGGGTGAATGACTGCAGGTAAATAATTTAACTTCCATGAAACTTGTTTTCCTACATTGATAAGGAAGGAAGGCATGTTTGTGTCTCTTCAGGTAGATATGAAGGTGTACAGTGATGCATTTCAAGTCAGAACTTTAGGTGTTACAGTCATGAATAGGTTTTGTGATTCAATGAATATATTCTATATATACACACACAAATATGTACTCTCTCTGTTTGCACATGCATATATACTTCATGATTTTAAAACTGAATTTAAAATATTTCTGTCTTTCTCTGGTTCTTTATGTATTTCTGTATTGTAAAATTAGACAGATTTGGGAGCACATTAATGTCATGGACTTAGCAAAATTTTATTTTAGTACTGTGGAATATTGAAGATGTTATAATGGGAAGCAAAACACTTAGAAAATTCTAGTGGATTATGTTTTAGGATCTCTCTGTCATTTCTTTTTTGGTAGCATGATTACTAATTTTGTGATTTGTTTTAAAGTTAAACATTGTTTTTTGCTGTAATTTGGGAGTTTTACACTATACATGTATGTGTGTATTATGTACTAAGTATGTTATTTCTATATCTAATTATACTGTATTTATAAATATGTAATATGTACTTCTATTTGTAATTCACTATACCCTTTTAGTAGATATTTATGTGATAAAACTTGTTCAATAGTTAAGCTACCTTATAGTATGATCTTATACCATTACCACTAGTAGAAACTATGTTTTTGGCTAGATTTACTTTTAGAATAAATAATAATAAAGGAGTTTTCATCCCATTACTATGTTATGTTCATGAAAAGAACTAGCCCTGATCATTTTCTCATTTCTGTGACAAAATACCAGACACCCACAATTTAAAGGAGGAGAGTTTTATTTTAGTTGCCATGGTTGACTGACTACAGTGTGGAAACAGGAGAGCACAGCGCTGTGGCTGAGGAAATGTTGCTCAGTCCAGCGCAGCCAGAAAGCAGAGAGCAGAGGGCGGGGCCCGATAGGGAGCCTCAGCCTCCCAGCTCACATACCCCACACCCCGGGGTCCCGACTCTTCCCAGGCCCCCCTCGTGACAGTGCACTGAACTACCCAAGTCACAGGGGATGAATGCACGGAGGAGTACGGTGCTGTCGTGAGCAGACGCACCTCCACACACCTGGGGCATTCGTGGGCCTTTAAGTCTAACCATGACAGAGCCTGATCCCATTAATACAGCCAAGGCACATATTAGTATTTCTAAATCTCACGCTGTGAGGTAGTTCCCGTGGCTCTTCATAGCCTCTCAATTTATTTAATAAGCTGAACTAACAGAAGGATGATTGAAGAATGTGCTGATTATTACATGGATCTTCAAATATATTGC
This sequence comes from Ctenomys sociabilis, assembly GCA_004027165.1. Classification (NCBI taxonomy): domain Eukaryota; kingdom Metazoa; phylum Chordata; class Mammalia; order Rodentia; family Ctenomyidae; genus Ctenomys; species Ctenomys sociabilis. The sequence goes on along the minus strand of PVKA01002255.1, from coordinate 62,893 downwards.
CAGTTAACTTTTGTCTTTTAAAGTATGACGCCTTCTTGCAAATGCTTGTTCAATTATTGTTAATTTATAAAGAACTATTTAGTTTGTTCCAAATATTTGAATAAGGGGATTAGACTATATTTTAATTATGTACTTACCCAGATTTATAACTAAAAAACATCAGAATTCAAATTGTGGTCTTTTCTAGAAAAGGTACATGCGGTCTTCTAGATTATGTAAATTGACTCAGGCTGTTACAGCAGAAGACTATACAATGTATAATTCATAAAACAATAAAAAATTATGTCTTGTAATTCTGGAGACTGAGAAGCCCAACACCGCACTAGAAAATTCAGTGTATGTTGGCCCTCTCTGTGTTCTTACAGTGTGGAAGGGGCCAACAGATATCCACGACCACTTTTTCATAGATAAGAACCCTTAGTACCTGATCACCCTCAGGTTCGGCCTCCTAACATTGTTAGCTTGGACAATATTCTTTAACCTGTGAACTGAGAGAGAGAGAGAGAGAGAGAGAGAGAGAGAGAGAGAGAGAGAGAGAGATGGGGGACACAAATACTTAGACCATAGCACACATGGAGCCTTACAACTGAGCCATATGATGAGAAGCTCTTGAGGGACTTTTTAATGCTTCTAGGCAATCTGGAAAAACAGCAAAGGCTGAGGGTCATTCCCGGTCAGCAGAGGAGAAAATTGGCAGATAGGAGTCTTTATTCTCAGCTAGGAAGGGAGAGTGAAGCTACAAGGCGAGTGTGCAGCTGACCTGAGTGATATTTATTAATCAGCTCCTGTACTCATGATGGATGCTGCTTCTGGCTTTGCATGACAGATTTAAGGGATGCTGTTTTGTGAGAGTATGGAAGTATGACTTTTCTGGAGAGAAGAGGATTACTCTCGTGGAAAGAATTGTTGTATTCTCCCTTGAGCTTATTTGACTATCTTTCTTGAACAAAGTGGTGTGAAATTTAATACTGAATCTTAGCTGTCTCTCAATTTAATAGGTTTGCTGGCGGGCCAGATAGCTCAGCAGACTATAGTGCCTGCTTAGGCAGAGTGCAGTGGCCAGGATTTGATTCTCTGTGTGCATGCCAGCCCCTGCCCTGGAGTCCACTGAGATGGCAATTGAGACTGGGCTTGGTGGCACACATCTGTAATCCCAGTGCTTGGGAGGCTGAACAGAAGAATCATTATGAGTCTGATCTATGTAGTGAAGACCCTGCATTAAAATATATAATGCAGCTACATAATCAAGAACTTGCAGTAGAATAGAATTCATTCTTGACTTTGCTTGTTTGACTCTTCCATGATTTCATTGGGAAGCTCTTCCTCTAATTTGATAGCAACTCTGTTGCATGTATCAGTAAGCTTTCATTGCTGTGAGGCAAGACCTGAGGAAATTAATTTCAAGGTGAAAGCTTCACTTTGGCTTATGGTTTTCAGTCCATGATCAATTGGCTCTATCTCCTTCAGGCCCAAGCTGAGGCCAGAACATCACAGGAGGGGACCATGTGTGAAGCAAAGCTGCTCAGCCTACAGTAGCCAAGAGTCAGAGAGAAAGAGCCTACTTTTATAATAAAAGTATTATAAAATACTTACCCCCAAATTCGGTAAGCTGTGTCAAAACACAGTGAACCCATCTGTGAGGGAATAATTCTCACAGGCCCATCACCTTCTGACTGCCCACCTCTGAACATTGCTGCACTGTGGGCTAGCAAAGCTTTCAGCATATGAACTTTTAGGCACAAAGCCAGAATAATGCTAATGTTTTGATTACTAGGAAGACATAGGAGATGGAATTTTCCTTTGTGTGTGGTCAAAAGAAATACTGATCTGGGTGTGGTGGTGCATGCCTGTAGTCTTGGCACTGAGGAGGCTGAAGCAGGAGGATCACTATGAGTCTAAGGCTAGCCTAGGCTACATAGTGAGTTCACAGCCAGCTGACATACATTGCAAAGTTTTGTCTAAAGAAAGGACGTAAGGAAGAAATTCACAAAAAATGCTATATGTCTTCATTTTGTGCACATTTCTCTTCCTTATCATGGCCATTGATGGGAAGAGTTGAAAGTTTTCAATTTAGGATCATCTCTTTGTTTGATCTCAGTTTTACATGCTAAAAACAATCTTCCAAAATTTAGATACATTATTTTAAATTGAAATTGATACTTTTATCATGACAGAATTATCTCTGCTTGGCAGTTGTCAGTTTATGGAGACATATATAACACATTCATGCACATGTAAGACAGGATTTAAGTGTTAACAAAGAAGTCCAGATAGTCACTTAGGCTTGTAAACAAGAGTTTTGCATCATTAATAACTATATGCTCATTTTTCTGCAAAATTTATAATATAATTTCTCACTATTTTTTTAAAGATATTACAAATTGGAATTAAAGCAGAAAAAATTACAAATGATACAGAATTTTACTTAGCAAAGTAATATGAATTCCATGGTATTTGTTGTAATGCAATGTTGTCTTCCATCCAGTTATTCATTTTGCCAGATATATGCATGTAAAATTGGAAGAAGAAAGAAGAAAAGAAAAAAAATGTTTAAGAAGAGAAAAAGTACAAACATTGAAAAAAGGAGATGAAACAAATTATTATCTGCTCCTTTCTATAGACCAGCAGAAATGCACAGTACAGTTGTCCAAACTGTCCTGCTTACATATATCTGTCATAAACTGTAACAATCTTCTTATTACTCTATTCCGAAGGTAGATATGTTTTAAACACAGTGACATAGAATGCTACGTAATCATAGCATAGTATAGTAAGCTTCTGAGGCATGATGGCTTCCTTTTTAGCATTTCTGAAATTTCTTCAAATATTGCTTCTCTTTTCTGGAATTTGGATCTCTTATCCATTCCTTTAAGTGTTTACATCTAGTAGTAGTTATTTAGAATAGAGGAATTGTGTCAACACAATACCTCAAAATTCACAAATAACTTACCAGGCTATGATTTCAGGGCTATAGGGCAGTGTCTTTCTCATTGTTTGTTATCAAGTAATGCCATCTCATTAGTATTATGTTCTTTTGGTTTAGACACTGTGGCTGGAATATTTTTTTCTAGATTGCTCATCTTACTCTGCTCTTCCTAAATGTATGTGATACAGCTATCTCTGTATAATAGCCCCTCATGGTTCTCTCTGTGTCATTCTGTGTATCTCTGTCTTTCTCATGTGTCTTAGTCTATTTCTACTTTTGCTGTTAACAGTACTATAGCCTGTGCGAACTATAGATAAATAAATTTCTGTTAGTTCGTGGTGCAGGTTCAATGCTGAAGGGTGACATGTGGGAACACAGATTTGCTGGCAGAATCCTGAGCTGTAGGGAGCATTGTGTGGCTAGGGTCAGAGACTATACCAAGAGACCTAACCAACCTGGATTCTATTTATTTTAAAAATTTTCATTAGCTGGTGTTTGCTCTACATTATAGTTACATTCATGCTTGAGAATTGGTGCTTTTATACAGCATATTGTGCTCATTTCCCATAACTTTGCCCCTTCTCTTCCCCTTCTCTCTGATTGCCTTTCTTGTCTCCAACAAGTCTGCCTTTTATACCAGACCTACTCTTGAGGAGATAACCTATAATTCAATTAAAATATTAATCATATGAATTAATCATAATCCATTTATGAGGGCAGAGCCCTAATCACCTCTTTAAGTTGCACTTGATTGCATTTCCTAATATCTCATAATGAGATTAAACTTCAACAAACCATACTTACATCATAGCACTTTCCTTTTTCTGGTTTCTTCTCTGGCCCTGTCCAGACTAAATTGTGGGCTAGCTTTCTCAACATCTGATTTATTCTTGTCTCCACCCTCTTCTCTTATCATTTCATGACATTCTTATCCTTGCACAAGTGCACAGTTGTCATCTGTTCTTCAGTAAGGCTGAGACTGGGGGAACAGCAGCAAAGCTGATAGTTTAGTTTCCACACTGTTCCTGGGGGCCACTCACTTCCTCTTTCTGCCCTGTCTTCAATGATAAAAAATGCCACAGTAGGATCTGCAAACCCTGCTTAATTCTACTCTCACTGTCAACACAAATAGCCTATTTTGTATTCTACAAAACCAAGATTACTAGCTACCTTCCTCCCCTCTCCTTAGCTACACTCCTTAATGCCCCCTCCTCATCCTGCCCTTCTCTACTCATCCTCAGAGAAGAAGACTTTTCCCTTGTTTAAGACCAACTCTTCACCAATGCATTGATCTCATTTCCTGACCACTCCTCTTCAGTCAGATTGCATCAATTATTGTTTTGTTTTTTGGCATTTGTAAGCTGTAATGCTTGACACATTATGTCAATTTGAAAATTGAGAAGTTTAGAAAGGTAACTAAGTGACTCATCAGGGTCCAGGGTCCTCACTTGATAAACAGCCTGAGCTTGTGGAGGAGGAGGGCAGGAAGAAGGAGATGATGTGGGCATGGGCAAATAGCAGGCATATGATAACAAAAGAGGCTTGCCTAGCTCTCCCCTTTCACTCTTGTTGCTTTTGCTGTCTTTTATCACCTTGTACTCTCGTCCTGTGCAGCATCACCCTGCCTTGGAGCCAGCTGATTATGGACTGACACCTCCACAAAGTAAAACTAAATAAACCTTCCCTTCCTTAACTTTGAGTGTTGGGTATTTTGTCCCAGCAATGAGAGAAAAGTAGCCAAGACATAAGCCTTTTAATCCCAGATGCACCAATGATCAATTCTGTGATCTTGACCATTCTGTGTCTCAGTTACCTTCACTGTAAAGTGTAATAATGGTGGTACATACTTATTAGGGTTTTTGTTATAGTATACTTGAAATACTTAATATGCAATAATTGCTCATTCCCTGGTATATAATAATTACTAATTAGATATTAGACATTTTATTGTAGTTCTATTACTGCCTTATAAATTGTTACAAACTTAGTGGCTCTAAAAAACACAAGGGTTTGAGGTACTGCTTAGAAGTAGGGTGCTTTCCAGGCATATCTGAGGCTCTAGGTTCAAGCCCAGCACTGCAGGCAGCAACAGTGCATACATATTGTTATGGCCCCCAGCTATGAGCCCCCTTCCCCCTGTACCACTCCCCATGTTCCCAGATGGACCAACCACAACTGTGCTGCAAGGATTTAACCTTGACTGTTGGCGTCCAGCTTCTTATGCATAGAACTTTGTTCCAGCTTGCTTCAAGGACTCTATACTTTGTGCCCAACACACCCTGGTATAGCCAGGGACATGACTCCCCTTCCCCATTCCTGCCTGCCCAGAACACCGTGGCCCAGTGAAGGGCACTTTATGACTCACCTTACCCAATTCCTGCCTGCTTTATAAAGTCCCTGCCTCCTCACCCATTGCTGCTGTTCAGGCCCTCTGAGCAGCCTGGCTCATGCTAGTTGCTGCCAATAAATTGCTCCTTTCATGCCAGCTAATTTGAGAGTAGTCTTGTGTGGGTTCAAGGGCACCTTTTCTTGACAATTTTCCTGTCTTATATATTGTCTCTAGTTACTGTGGCTCAAGACTATGAGTTTGGCTTAACTGCTTACTTCACCTAGGCAGGTAGAAATTAAGGTATGGGTTGGGGCTTTTGTGTCACCTGAGGCCTGAGTTCTCTTCCAGTCTCTTTAGGTTATGGCCAAATTCAGTCCTGTCTTCTTGTACTATGAGATCATGATTTTCTCATTGGCTGTTGGCAAGGCAGCTCTCCAAAGCAAGAGGCTGGTCTTAGGTCCTTCCCTATGGTGCCCTAGTCTTACAACAGTAGTTTACAATTCATTTTTTCCAGTCACAATGGAGCATCTACCTGAAGCTTCACCTTCTGAAAATGTGGCTAATTAGGTCAAGGTAATGTAGATTAATCCTCCCTTCAAAGTCTACAGGGTAGGTCACAGATGGTTGTCCTCTAGGAGATCCTGTGATGGTAGCGGCAGCTGCTGAACAGGCCGTTGTGACTGATTCAGATGCCAACAGCAATGGCAAGTTGCATGAAGTTCAAAGAGTTGGAGAAGTGGGCAAAGAGAAGGAACCAGTCATCAAAACAGTGGAGGTCTTCAGGGATATTGAGGAAGATTGGGAGGACATATTCGAGATGGAGCAGATCCTCGACAGGAAGACAGCTAGAATCCTATATATGGAGAGGATACACTCAGACAGTGATCCCTAGGAGCCAGAGATTCATCTGGAGGACAGTAAAGAGGTTTTTTTTTTTGAATTTAGGGAGAAAGTTGCAGAGAACAAAGCTAAAACAGCCAAAGAAGGATATTCAGAAACTGTCTTTTAGTAATGACATATTCGAGGCAAATTGTAACAGTAATCACCAAAGCGAGACAAAAAAAGATATTTCCCCAAGGAAGAAAAAGAAAAAATTGAGGCAGAAAGAAGAGAAAAGCCCAGATGATATGGAAAAAAAAAAAAAAAAGAAAAGAAAAGGAAAGACCGGAAAACGAAAAGATAAGTCCAAATCAGAGCTGGACAGCTCCTCTGAAAGTTTGGTTTTTGATTTAAGGACAAAGAATCTTTTCTTTTTTGGAAGCTAAGGAAGAATTAAAGGATGCCAAAAAGCCCGAAAAGGATGAATTAATTAAAAATGGGAATGAAAGAAAGTTAAAAGGGCTGAAATAAGAGATTTAAAGACTGAAATAAGACAAGATCCAAAAGAAAACAGAAACACAAGAAAAGAGAACCACATTGGCTGTCAGCTGCAGTCTGAGTCAAGTGTACTTAGTGGTTCCCTCCTCAGGAAGATGACTGTGAAGACTTACATTCTGACAACAGAGGAGAGAAACAAAAATCTAACAGCCCAAAAGGTAAAACTGGAGAAGATGGGGTGCAAGAGAAGCCTTTTGATAAATAGCTGGATGCCACTGGAAGTGCTGGTGAAGACGCTGATGGTAAGAGCAGGAGGAGGCAAAAGAAGCTGAGGAAAAGAGGAGCCAAGAGAAGGCCCAAAGCTAGGAAACAGTGCCTTTTCAGACATGAGAACTCTGCCTAAAAAGCAGAGAATTAAGACAGAGGCAGGACTAATGCTGAGCTAGATAAGCTATTGACATCTGTTCAGCCACAAAGGAGTCCCCGGGCAGCAGGGGCAGAGCAAGGCCTATGGTCATTGGACTCAGCTGAGGAAGAGAAAGAGCTAAACAAAAGGAACCCAAAGAAAAATTTCAAAAATGATGTGGTTCAGAAAGGAAGAAAAAGGATGGAAAAACCAAAAGGATTAAAGACACTTAAGGAAAATCAATAATGCATGCCATTTATTAAAAAAAGAAGAAGAAAAAATGATGTTGCTGAGAACAATTGGAGTAAAGAAGAAATATTGGATTGTAAAACTACAGAAGACCAAAGAAGCCACAGCAAATAAGTACTCACTGAACGAAAGTAGAAACACTAGAAATGAACCTGACACTTGGGCACACATGGCTGCAGGAGGCCAGCAGGAGAGTATAGACAGTCTGTGTCCTGTAGATGAGAATTTGGGTGAGCTTCCTTGGTGCTGTTTTGCAGAATGCTTTCAGAGTAGTGCACCATGTTGATTAGTCTTACCCACTATATTTCTGGTCAGACAATAACATTTTCTTTAGATTTTGTGAATAAAAAGTATACTAAAAACTTGAAAAACAAAACAAAGTCTACAGGGCAGTATTGTAATCATAGTTTATCATTCCACTCATCTACAGGCATAGATCTTGGGAGCATTTTAGAATGATGCCTACTAGTTACTGCTACTATTAGTAGTAGTGTTAGTAATGCCGCTACTGCTCTTGTTACTGTTTATTAGCTTTAATCCTGCTCCATATATGCGCTGCCTGGTAGAAATCTCAAATACATCGCACACATGATTTTATATTTTCAAGTCAGACTTTGAAGAAAAATGAAAAGAAATATGTTGCATTAATGTTAATAAAATATTTTATTTAACAGACTGGATCAAACTTATGAGTTTCATTATATATATAGCCATTTATGTTATATGGAATATATATATATATATATATATATAATACTAAATCTTCAAACTCTGGCATGCACTTTGACCTACAGTCATCTCAGATGGTACTGGACATATTTCAAGCCTTCAGTAGCCATGTGATGGGATGCTGGTATACTGGACAGTATAGCTCTAATTGATGTTAAAAATAAGCACACAAAGCTCTCCTCCCAAGGTTGTGAGGTTGCATTAGCTACAAACAACAATTTTTCTTTTTTTCCTTTTGGTAATAGAATTTCAAAAAAGAAGGGCTAGTGTTTATTGCTTCTGCTTCCTTCATTGTACTTCTCAAAGCTGCTAAATTTTTGCACCCAATGTTCTACTGAAACTTCTTGCTGTGATCACCAGCCAGCCCCAAATTACCAACTAGAATCAGCTCTAATCATCATACAAAATTTCTGTGTGCATTTACATGCAGTTGATTTCTCTGTCATTCTGTAGTCTCTGACTTTTTCCTTTCTGGGAGTAGGAACTTGTGGGATCTTCCTGAGATGTCCTCACACCTCACACTTTGTCTCAGTTACTCTTCTCTCATTGCTGGGACAAATACCTGACACCCAAATGAAGGAAGGAAAGGTGTATTTAGCTCACACTTTCTGGAGGTTTCAGTCCCAATTCAGCTGGCCTCAAAGCAGAGCAGCATGCGCCAGACAGCAACCTTTCATGGTGGGGGCCAAGAGCAAGAGAGCGTAGGGAGGGGCCACAGCTCCAGCAACTAGCCAGCCTTTCTACCCCCCTTACACTGTAAGACAAATTTCCTGCCCCAGGGTAAGTGCATCATCCACACCCACAGTAATCAGTGGCAACCTCCAGAAGCCACTCTAAGACTGCTGAGGCTTTGGAGGGACAGCTAGACCCAAACCATAAAACACTTCTTGCAGGTCTTCCTCAAGAGTTTGTCTTCTATTCTTATTGCTTTGAATGCTGTTTCTATGATTAAGCCTTTGCCTCTGTTCTTTCTAGTGGTTTCTCATTTTTAACTTAGCCATACTTACCTATTAATTAACATTCTTTCATAGCTCATTTACTTCACACCCAGACTTTTAAGACGTTTATGGTGTCTTTCCTAATTTTTGGAAAATACCAACACTGTCACCAAATCTTGCTCATTTTCTTGAAAATGTATCATGAGTCTGATTCCTTTTTTTTTTTTTAATTCCATCTCTGTTGTCTAGATCATACATTCTATATCACCGACCAAGTCTTTAGTTGACCCATTTTGACAAATTCTACTCATTCATGTCCTATCCAAGAAAATCCTGTGCAGGAAAAAAAAAAAAATGATACTGTTCTTGCCTTGAACTTGTAGCTGGCCAGATTACCCTAACCTTATGCTTGAGAAATCTACAGCCAAAATTTCTTTCTTTTTTAAGGTGTAAGCAAATTTACTTAAAAGATACAAAGGTAAGAAGTAAAGCTACAGCTCTGGATAAATAACTTCCAGGGTTCTTTGTCTGAGTATTTAAGTAATTTAGAAGGGAGCTAGGGCTGTTTTTTATTGTCCAGTTTGTGAAGTGTCCACAAGAGTCCATGCAGAACCCACTTGCCCTTGAGCCAACACCTGCCTGATCATGCTCTGGGCAGGCCCCAGACAGTCCAAGGGCACCATATTTTTGTAATATCCTTGGACAGTCATGACTCAGAAGTGGGGCCCCATTTTGGGGCCACTGTCCTTAGACTCTACCTCCTGTTTCCTTAATACCTTTTACACACTAGGACATTTTTTCTTATACACAGACCTCAAGCTCATGAAGGATATTGACTACCTAGTTCATTTGTGAGACACTAGGTTTCATTCCCAACACTGCCCCTCCTATCTTTGCAAAAAAAAGTTGTGAGATAATCAATATTCAACAATATATAGTAGGCAGAATGGTCAAAGTTTAAGCACAGCTAGGCGTGGTGGCACACACTTATAATCCTGACACTTGGGAGGTGCAGCCTAAGTTTCTATGGCTTAATACAAGGTAAACATTTTCACACTCAGGAAATAGCTTGTGGTGGCTTTGCATGGATGGAGACCCTGTCGATCCTGTCTTCTGCCACCTTCACCACATGCCTCTTAAGGTGGCCGCAAGAGAGAGTGAAGCATGGTGAGGGAGATTTCTACTGCCTACGTGTACTTGGAAGTGCTGCACATTTGTCAGCCCACTTTCCTCAGCTAACTGTAATAGAGCTGGGAGATTCAGTCTCCCGGTGTGCTAGGAAAAGTGTAGAGATGACTTAGGATTGAATCACCAGCTCTTGCCCACATGCCTAATTTGTTTCTGGGTTTCTGGTACTCTGTCCCTACAAATGTTGTGGATCTAAAGAGAGAAGCAGACATGTGTGTCAGGTACTCAGTGGCTCTTCTAAAAGCCTTTGAGAAAATTCTTCCCAGTCTGATCCTTTTCCATGTCTCTAGTGTCAGCTCTCTCATAACCTTCAAATGCATTGCCTTTGCTTGGGACTTGTCCTTGTCATGTGTTTGTTCAGGCCACCTGCATCATAAGCCTCTTTCTATTGCTTGCCTTTCCAATGGGCTGAGTCTACTCTTCCCTTTAGCCTCAGATGAAATACTGCTCTTTCAGTCTGGCTTCTCTGTTACTGTCCTCTAGAATGAGTGCGGTGCCTCTCTTTTGAGCTTCTGTACCTTTCTCTGACGATAACTGTCTGCCACTACTTCTTTTCCCCTTGTCCTGTCTGGCCCTTGAGGCTCCTGAGGGAAGAACCTCTTTGTTGCTCCACTCGCCAGGAATTGACAGAGCGACTGACTCAGAACCCAGTCACGTTTTACTGGATGCATCAGCTCTCTGTTGTAGAGAAAAATATTTGGTGTTCACAAATTAAAGGAAGAAAGGTTTGCTTCATCTCACAGGCATAAGGATTTCAGTCCATGTTTAGATGGCCCCCAGGCAGAATGTCATGGCAGAAAGGTGTAATGGAGGAGAGGTGTGATGAGGTGTGAGGCTGATGTTGTTGTCACCAAGAAGTAGAGATCAGGGGAGAGCAGAGAGTGGGACTGGGGTGGAAATGTGCCCTCCCTTGCTGTGCTCCCCGCCACCTACTTTCTCCAGCCAGGCTTCATGCTGAGGTGAATGTTAGCCTGACCTTTCCTGCCCCTCCCTCTGAATACACTGCATGGGGATCAAGCCTTCAGGGTTCCGTCATGAGTGGTACCTCTGGCTCTGCTTCTGCCAGCTCCGTCCTGTCTGGGGCCACTCCCGCACTCTGCTCGTCGTCACCACTGATGGGCCTTCTGCTTCCCTCAGGGTGTCACTGATATGAGACTGCTGTTAGGAGGTTTGCACATGATTTGTTTGTCAAAATCTTTTCCTTTGTGGCTTATGTGTTGAGGGAGTTATGTAAAAAGTAGCTAACTAAGTAGGTACAGCAACAAATAAGCTGAAGAGAAGAGAAGCATTTCCCTATTTGGGGCCATCCATGCATTCACGATGCAGTTGCTTAGGGAGCTGCTGTTGGTAGCGTGTGCCGACATGCAGTGTTTGTCCCTCTGCTGTGTCTGGTGGCTTTCTGTGCAGTGAGCCCATGGCAGGATGGGCATCTTCACTCCAGGCTGACATTGGTCTCCAGATGGCGGTTCCTCTGAAGATATTGGATGGTGCTTCTCTCCATACAAGAGTATAGATATTTGGGGAGCACAGAGCGCACATGTTTGAGCTTCAGGACTGATAATAGCAATCTGGGCTCAGCAAAGAAAGAAAGAATGCAGGACTTTTATTGTCAGTCAGTCAGGAGCTTGCCTATAACCTAATAGACTGAAAAGAGAGAGAGAGAGCCACCTCCCACAAGAAAAGAGGGACAGATTGTGTTGTATTTGTTCCTTTTCCTAACAGTCACTTAATATATGTGAGAATCACAGGGGTAACTAATGTATGGGTCTTCAGGTTACTCTTAAATAGGGAAAATAGTCATGAAAATTGTAGTTTCAGTACATGCAAAATGTGTCTTATCAGCAATTGAGACTGGGCGTGGTGGCACGCTCCTGTAATCCCAGCTCTCTGGAGGCTATGAATAGGTGGATGACTATGAGTCTGATCTTCAGTAGTGAGATCCTGAACACTCTGTAGACCCTTCCCCAAAATACAAAAAAATAAAATAAATGAAAAAAATTATTAAAGAATGAATTAAAAAATAAAATAAAATATATCTTATGAGAGCTGGGAGAGAATGGAACCTCCAGAGCAAGGGGCCTCAGGACAACCTAATAGAGAATATAGCTGAGCTAAGTTTGGAAGGATGAAAAGTAAGAATAAGCTGAAAAGCCGGGCCTGGTGGTGCATGCCTGTAATCCTAGCTCTTGGGAGGTTGAGGCAGGAGGATTGTTGTGAGTTCGAGCCCAGCCTGAGCTACAAAGTGAGCTTAAGGCCAGCCTGAACTGCATAGTGAGACCCTGTCTCAAAAAGACAAAAAAAAAAAAAAAAAAAAAAAAAAAAAAAAAAAAAAAAAAAGAATAAGCTGAAAGAAGCGTGAAGATATCTTGGAGAGGAATGTACCTGGCAGAGAGAGAAATGTGCATAAGACAGTATTTCAGGCCAGAGAGAGAGCTCAGCAGCATAAACCCCTACCTGGCAAGTGCAAGGTCCGAAGCTTGCTCCCTAATACTGCATGCTGTGCCAACCCAAGAACCCAGCACTGTGGTACAGGCATGTAAAACCAGCACTAGGGAGGCTGAGACAGGAGGATCACTGTGAGTCCAAGCTGTGCAGCAGGAACCTGTATCAAATAAATAAATAGAAAGTATCTCAAAGACTGAGGAAAATTTTGTATCAGTGATGTATAAGGGAACAGATGAGCAATCATGACAATGAAAGTAGAAGTCCAGGTAGAGGGATTTCAGAGCACGGATACCCAATACCAGCATCTCAGAGGAGGGGAAGTTCATTTTGGTTCAGTTTCAATGGATTTAGCCCAAGATCAGGTGACGCCAAAGCAAAAAATGGCACAATGGAAGGGTCTACTGGAGGAAAGCTGCACACTTGTGGTAGGAGGCAGAGGAAGCAGGGAGGAGCCAGGGGTACGAACACACCTGGCCTCAGGAATCACTTCTTCTGAGCACGCCCACCTCTGAACAACCGGGTATAAAGTCATCACTGGACAGTGATGGTTACAGCATTCCTGTGAGCCAATCACATTTCAGTGCCCCACCTATAAATATGAGTTATCTAGGGGGCATTTTTGATCTAAACCATAAAAAAGACCTTTGGTTGATATGAAAAAAGAATGTGAATTGAGACAATGTTTAGTTCATTTTGTTTTTTTGGCTTTGTTTATAATTAAGGGGACTGGCTATTGCCTCTTATTCAGATAAAAATCAAGGAGGGTTCGAAGGTAGAAAGGTGCTGTTTTCAGTAGTGTTTTCATATGCTGTGGCCATCTTGATGGGGTGTACTGCTGTCCTCCTTTTCTGAACAGTAAGCTGCATATATGAAATGATCATTTGGGGCAGCTGTTTGGTTAGAGCTATAGACGTAAGACTCTTTAGTACATAAATAAGAAAAGATGCTCACCCTGGAAATGAATATTTGAGAAATAGGTAGAAATGCCATTTGCTTCAAGAGATTGAAAAGTAATTTTCAGAGAGACAGGATAAAAATCAAGATAAACGATTTCTCTAAAATCTGAAGATGAAAAGTATTTCAGAAAATCACGGCATGCAAAGGGGCAGATAAACTGTGTAAGGAAAAGACGGAAGCATGTGTGCTACAGCTGCAGCTGCCTCTGAGCTGTGCTGCCACTGTTTCCTGCAGTGGAGCTGAACAGTTGCAAACTATGCAACTTTCACTGTAGAAGTGGATAGGAAATTTTCTTTGAATTCTAATTAATTAATTAAGTAATTAATTTAATGTATTTGCTATAGGGTCTCACTATGCAGCCCAGACTCGTAGTGATCATCCTGTTTGCAGCTTCCCCAGTGCTGGGATTATAGGCCTGCGCCACCACTCCTGGTCTTGGTCCCCTGCTCAGCATGCCTGGGGGCAGGGCTGACCTGGCATGTGGTACCAGGGATGGGGATTGAACCCTGGTCCCTTCAATTGCCTGACCAGGTGCTTAGCCCACTGAGCTATCCCACTGGCCCAGGAAATTATGATATATGCACACAATGGTGCATATATAGTGCATATATTCCTGTATAGTCATTCGAAATAAAGTTGTGGAAATATTTATTATTAAACACATTATTAATACATGCCTTTAGGTATGTGTATGTGTACTTGTTAGCTTTCTTGTTACTGAGATAAAATACTTGATACCTGAAACGTAAGAGAAATGGCATATTTTGGTTTATAATTTCAAAGGGTTGAGTTCTGGTTTCAAGCAGAAATGGCATGGCAGAAAAATCCAGGTAGAGGGAGGATTGTCTTAGGCCTTGGAAGCCAGGAAGTAGAGCACAGGAGAAAAAGGAGAGCAAGAACTATCCCTAAAAGGCTTGGCCTCAGTAATCAAACTCTTCTGTCTCCATCTCCTAGGAATATTCTGCTAGAAACTCATGAATAGATTAATCTGCTGATGAGCATAGCACCTGGATGACCTAATCACCCTCCAGAGACCAACCTCTGAGCACATGGGCCCTTAGGGCACCTTTGTCTGTGTACCTATGAGCATAGTATTATTAGGAAGAATTTGCAAGTTGCTCTCATTATACATGAGTGGACATTTAATTTCCTTTTGCCTCTTCCTGTATTTTGTTTTTCTGTGATAACTACATGTGGATTTGATAAAATGAAACATTAAATGTACATTTTTGCAATAGAAGAGAGAAGGTTTGGCTTTATTTGATAATTATGAAGGGCAGGGTTGCTCATTTAAGTATAGTTTTAAGAAAAAAGTAAAATGAAAAGGACATTGTTCAGTGAGTGAAAGAGTGAGTAGATAGAAAGAGGACATGAAGAGTGCACTCTTCTGTAAGACCTTACCACAAAAATGAGAGGTGAAAAAAGGCAGTAATTGATGGAAGAAGAGAAGGCGTGTTTGCTGTGAGGTTTGATCAGTTAGGTTTGGTTTTCTTTAGTTTCTTTTTTTCTTCCTTTAGTTTCTCTGAATGTGTGTGAGTGTGAGGCAGAGAGAGAGAGACAGAGACAGAGAGAGAGAGACACAGAGAGAGAGGTCTTTGTGTAGTGGTTTTTAGAGAATTGAGAGGAAACTTAGAAAAAGATAAACTCAGGAAAGAGAAAAGAAAATAGATGGAACAAAGAGCAGAGAAAGTGAATGGGGAAGCTGCCAGAAACACAAAGGTGGAAATTAGACTTCTTAGGAGAAAGATCACTTCATTGTGAAGTGCAGATGATATATTTCTACAGGAGTAGTTTTTTGAAGGAGGGAGGATGATTGGAGAAATCTGGGAAGTTCAAATGTGAGAGTTTCAAATGTTTTAGCATTTTAAATGTGAAGGTCTTCCAGTATTCAAGAGGGGAAGGACGTAAAGGACAAGATACACACCACCAAAGCTTAGAACTGTCTTCGAAAAATGCAATCAAAGAGAAAAATTGGTCCAAACCTTTGGAGCAAGAGTTAGGAAACTATGGCTCATGAACCAAATCTAGCCTGTATGTAGTTGTGTAGCCCCTGTTTAAGTGTGAATCTTACATTTTTAAGCAATCTCTTTAAAAGCAAAACAATAAAAATATATGAGTGTTGCAGGTCATGTACAACTTACAGAATTTAAAATATTTAGTGTGGTATAGAAAATGTTTTTCTAGATAGTCAATTAAAGGAAAAATCTGTGAGTTCCTGGTAGGATCTCCTTTGTTCTAAAAGCAGTTAGTTGTCCCTTGAGCAGGTGGTCATGGGAGGTTTAATTTACCAGTGGTCACTCAGTTATTATGGGTGGTGCTTATACTAGCATTTGCTGACATCATTTATTATGCTTAGTGGTCTCAATCTATTCTGAGAATAAACTCTGATTGGCTCAATTTCCATGATGTAAATACTTCCACTGTGACTAATTTCGAGCTATGAATGTGACGTCACTGAGTGAGTTGTTGAGGAGAGATGCATGAAGTTAGCTTTCGCAGTCCTGTCTGATGATGACTCTATTACAAAATCAATAGTTTAATTACACATACTTTGTCTACATGCATGTTTTATTTCACAATGGAAACTAGAGCTTTTTGAAAGGAAAGAATTAGGAGAATCTAATTCACTACATTATACTATCACTGATTTTATTCCCAATAAGGACCTAGAGTTTGGAGAACTAGCCGGTACCATTTCATAATATATTGACTTTCTGACCACTTCTAGAAAACAGACCATACTAAGGTGTAGAGAATCGGTGAAAATTTGCTGCTTCTTAGAGCTACAACCTTATTCTTCATCTAGGGCTAAAGTGATGGAGATGGACGTGCTAGTGAAGCACGTAGCTCTTGTTTCTACACTAGAGTGCAGGACACATTTGAGGATGTGAGAACTGAATTTTGGAATAAATTCTTAATGCTGCTGAGATTTCTTTTGAGACTGAAGTAAATGAGAAACATCAGAAGATGAAGGATGACCAGTTTGAATGACAGCAGAACCAGAAAGTACATTCCTGACATGCCTCTTTATTTAGAAGAGAAGCTGGCTCTGAAAATGTTCAGTTGCCCTGACTCTTCAAGGGAGCTTACTCTTGTGGTTGGACACCGTCCCTACCCCAGGCAAAGCTCCCTTTGGCTTCTCTATTAGGACAGTTGCTCTGGCTCTCAGTTTGACTTTTTAAGAGCCTTGTGCTCCTCATACATTAAGGGTCCCACACTCAAATCCTTTGCCTTGTTTTCTTTTTTTTTGTAGTAATTCACTATAATTTTTTTCATATTTTCTGCTATAAGATAGTCCTAGTCTTTTGAGAAGATTAGTTAATGTTTTTTTTTCCTTTTTACTCTGACTTTTTCCCCCTTTTGAATTTCTTATAACTTCTTTGTCATCGTTTTTCTTTTTAAATGAATTTTACATGTTTATATCTGCTAATCTGAACAAGATTTGAAGACAACATCCTGTAATACAACAACCATTGTTGAATTCCTATCACTTTGTTTAATGAAATCTTGTATCATTCCTTTTTCTTTCTTTCTTTTTTTTTTCCTGTAGAACCTGGGATTGAACTCAGGCCCTTGGGCTTGCCAGGGAAGCGCTTACTCCACTGAGCCATCTCCTCAGCCCTTCTATTGTTTCTAATGCTGTTTTTTAAACCACTATTTTGTATTCTTTAAAAGAAAAATTCAGTTTGCCACGCTGGCTCCACCCCTGGGGTGCACTGAGATGGCCGTTGGGACTGGACGTGGTGGTGCGCGCCTATCATCCCAGCCCTTGGGAGGCTGCGAATAGGTGGATCACTACGAGTTCGATTTAGTAGTGAGACCCTGAACACAGAGTAGACCCTTCCCTGAAAATACAAAATAAAAATTATCGTAATAGTCTTTAAGGGCTAGGGAGATGGCTCAGTGGAATAAGCACCTGCCTGGCAAGTGCAGGGTCCTGAGTTCAATCCCAGGTACCAGAAAAAGGAAGAAACCTTTGGGCAGGCCAAATAGCTCAGCAGATTAAAGCTCCTGCAAGTAGGAGCAGTGTTCAATCCCTGGGCCTGCCCTGTCTGCCCGATCCCTGGGGCTTGCTGAGATAGCAATTGAGACTGGGCATGGTGGTACTCACCTGTAATCCCACCTTTTGGGAGGCTGTAAACAGAGGGATCACTAGGAGTTCTATTTAGTAGTGAGTCCCTGAACACCCTGTAGATCCTTCCCTAAAATACTAAATAAATAAGTAAAATGTATATTCAGGGTGGAATCAGTTTATCTTCAATTCTATCACTGAAGGTTTTCAGCCCAGTTAACTAATGCTGCTTGGCGTTCTGTACTTGAGAGGAGTTTGTACTATGTGGTGTATATTTGACTCGTATTTTTTTTTTTTAGTTACTTGCTAACTCTTGGCTACATTATATATAGATAAAGTAAATGTATCCCTGCTATCTTTATGTATAGTGGATTCATAAATCTGAAGTGCAAAATAAATTTCAAGATAACTGATAGCTTTCTAAAACTTGAATAAAAATGTCTCTTTTTTTAAAATCTAAAGACATTAGATTTAAATATTGCAACAATTTTAAAACTCGAGTTTCAAATATTTTAATCAGTTGAACCATGGGTTATTTCGTTCCAAATATGTAAACTTTATGATTTATAATGAGAGAGTTTTATTTCATCTTATCTTTTCCCTCTTTAAAGAATGCAGTACTAATCTTGAATAATATTAGAAATAAGCGTTTTTGTAAAATGTAGTAACTATACATATAAGCACTTAAAACCTGTTTATCTTTCAGAAACTGAAATATATTATTTTAAAATACTGCAAAATGTGACATAAACCATGCAGTTTGTCAAAATTCCTACATTTTTGTACAACATGAGTCATTCAAACTGATCATTTGTAGTTCCATATATTTTTAAAGCCAAACATTTGTGCATGTTTGTTAGGTCTTTTGAAATGTTTGTATCTACCCAGAAAGCTCCAGAGCCTCTTATCTTTCTCACATTCCCCCTTCCCCCTGGCAGTATCACGTTTCTGAGTCCTCCACTGAGGCACAGCGAGAGGGATGTGACCACAAAGCGCTCCGTGAGGTCTATTCTTGGGTCACCTAGAGGACCTCCCTGCACAGCTCAGCAAGTCAGAGTAACTGCTAAGCCCCAGCCACCTGCCCCATCTCCAGAGTGGTAGCCAGACTCCTTTCATATAGTGATACATCAAAATTCTTACTTTTATTAAAAAAAACAAAACAAAACAAAACAAAACATGTTGCTATGAAGAATGTGCCTCAAATCTGCCTTCATGTGTGTCTGGTTTTATCCATAGGGAAAAGAATGATGCCATTTAGTGAGGTGAAGAATTGATATTGTAGCATTTTTTTCCCTTGTTCATTAGGTTAGTAGGATGGGAAGTGAGGAAGGAGATTAGGGCTGGCACACATTGGACAACTCATTGGAATGTGTTACAGATTAAAAAAAATCAAGATGACTGTACCGTTCCTTCATACTGTATACAGAACTAACTAAAAAAAAGCACTATTTTCAGTCCTTGTTTCAATCTAGTGTTGTTTGCAGAACCAATGAGAAACTCCAGCCGGGAGCTGAGGAAATCTTTAGCTAGAGGAGATTGACCTGGCTGCAGGCCAAGTGAATTTTTGATATGACAAATCTCTCAGTGCCTTAATAGCATGTGGGAGAAGCCAATCCAGAAACTTTGGATATGAAAGACCATTTCCTTTCTCCTCAGAGCCCTTTGAGTCCGCTCACCCGCCTGTTCCTGACTTACAGAGTGCCTTTCTGCCTTACATAAACATGCACTTGCACTGCTTTTCCTGTGTGTCTTGTCCATTTCTCAAGTCACCAATTCCCTGAGCAAAATCCCTTGAGACCCTGTACCTGGTGACAGGAGCTATTATAGAAACTGGTACCTGCTCTACCCTCTACATGAATTTTTGCATCCAGACAGGGAAGGGGATCTAAACAGGATCTTTACTCCTTTCGTTTTCTGGAGAATATTTTCAGGTTTTCCTTTTCCACTCCTTCTTGCCCTTTATAGCCTAGGGAACTTTAGCTTGAAATCATCCTTATTTTCTCTGTGCTCCCTTGGACCCAATTTTAATCTTTTTAGGCCTACCCTCTCAGGAAATTTAACTCCAGCTATTCTTTTTTCTCTACCTTAATCTTGAAAGATGGCCACAGTTACTCCATAGAGCCTTGCCTTCGGCCTTAGGCATGCCATTGTTTAAGAACAAATAAATAAGCGCAGGGACCAGTGTTCGATCCTTGGTTCCCCCAGCCGCGTCGGCCCCGCCTTCGGGTGCGCTGAGCCAGCAATGCAATCCGGGCGCGGTGGCGCGCGCCTGTCATCCCAGCACATGGGAGGCAAAAAGCAGGAAGATCACCATGAATGTGGGCTGCATGCATAGTGAGACCCTGCACTAAAAAAATAGAAAAAGACAAAAGAAAATACTGTTTAGCCGGGCATGGTGGCATATGCCTGTAATCCCAGCACCCGGGAGGCTGAGGCAGGAGGATTGCTGTGAGTTCGAGACCAGCCTGAGCTACAAAGTGAGCTTAAGGCCAGCCTGAACTGCATAGTGAGACCCTGTCTCAAAAAGACAAAAAAAAAAAAAAAAAAAAAAAAAAAAAAAAAAAAAAAAAAAAAAAAAAAAAAAAAAAAAAAAAAAAAAAAAAAAAAAAAAAAAAAAAAAA
>PVKA01002255.1:0-42616 GCA_004027165.1 Ctenomys sociabilis | reverse complement strand
TTAGAATAAGTTTCAGGCACCCTAACCACTGTTGGAGGAGAAAAACACTATCAAGGAAAGTCCATAGAGGCATAAAAGAATTTATTTAGCAGAAATTCAGAAGTACACACACAAGGAAATAGAGTACAGACCTTTGGTGGAGAAGTGCATCATAGTCTGGTCTGGATATATTTATGGGTGATTTGGTTGTCGAAATCTACAGCCGGTGAATATATGGAAAAAGGGGGTTTTGGTTTACCTGTGGGAGGCAACAGCTCTTTCTATAGGGGAAGGAAGGGTCCTAGATAGCTTATTCATAGGCCACAGTCCTCATGATAATAAGAGCTATGGCCCAGGCAGCAGAAAGGTCCTGTTTTCAGGAGAAAAGAATTATTTTTTCATTAGTAGATAAAGATAATGGACAATTTCCATTTGTGGGTAAAAGGAAAGTGCCAAGGCTTACTGTATTTATGGAGAGAAGAAAAAGGTATTTCAAATTGGGCTTATGTCCTGAAGCTACAGTTTTAATTTTTAAAGTCATTATATTCTTTGTCCTCTTTTTACCTATCTTTCTTTCATATGACCCAACTCAGGTGGGGGATGTTTAGCCTGACATTCTGAGGCAGAAATGCCCAAATGCTCAGGAAAAAGATTTTGCTGCTAGTAAAGATTTACTGGTCATCCCCATGTACAGAAGTGAGTATTGGATCAAGAGGTTGACAAAGGGCCTTAAATACCTTTTCTGTTTCTTCTTTGACAAAACAAAGATATTTATATAAATTTTACCATTTCAGTCACCATTCTGCCTTAATATTTATTCATTATAGGAGTGTAAATCACTAAATAGAGCCAAATTATAATAAGCTAAATCACACTTTATTGTCATCATAACATAAAGACAATCTTTCCACAACTGTGCTTGGAGGTCTGCTCTGCCTGTAGCAAACTACAACAAGTGTGGAGTTTTGTTTTCTTTGCTTCATCTGCACTGTTTCAGCTCTCAGCATTGACTTAAGTTCTTAATTTATTTCCATCAGTGGAGAGGATGTGCTGATGTGTTTTGAACTGACACAAAGAAAAAAATAGAGTAGGAAATCCAGTATTTTTATAAATACAGCTTTTGTTCTTTTTAAACATTAGTTTATTAAAGAGTGTTTCTAAAACTTTTTTTATAAATCTCTTTTGAATCCCAGGTATTGCAATTTCAGATGAACTTGATAAGGTAAGCTGAACTATATATCTAATGAAAAGAAAATGTAAAACTTACATTTTAATCCATCATCTAGATTTAAAAGTTTCTGAAATATAAAAAAAACATGTTCAAGTGGAATTTATTTGGTCTTCATGTGGTAAAGCTTTCAGAGTTATATGCTTATACTCATCTATGTAAACTATTTCATCAACTGTATATCACATGCTCTCATGGCCTTCAAAATTTGGTTACAGAACACAGAATCACTTTAATGACTAAATTATTGTATTGAAAGTAAAAAAAATAATATATTGTGTAAATTATTTAGATTTGGATAATGATATGCAAAGTATTGTACTTGTATTCTATTACTATCCTTTGAAAACCTTAGTTATTTGGGTTTTCCAAGATGCCGAGCGGCTGCGGTGATGACTTAAACAGCCTGGGTAGCTGTGATAGCTTGGGACAGTGAGGCGACTGCTCCTATGCTTTCGTAGGGCTGTGAGTGGAACTGCCAGTGGACTGCTGTGTGGAGTTGTAGGAATCGGTTAGTGAGGGGCTGCAGAATGAGCCACCAGCCAGATGCACTGTGCTGGCGCTCAACAAGATTGGGAAAACTAGGAAAACAGCGAATCTGTCTGGTTAATACAACTGAGTGCTGCCAACTTATGCAGAGAGTTGTTTGCTAACCGTGTTGGTGTAAATTGGTGCTGATGAAAGGGATTGGATTGAATGCTGTACTTTTAGTTGTCACTAGGGCAGAATTTTTCAATGTTTTTGGTCTCATGACTCCTTTCTGATGATTAATAATTAAAAGGACCCCCCAAAGGCTTTGGTTTATACAGGATATATCTATTAATATCTGACATGATAAAAATTGCACGTGCTTATTGTAAAAGTAGCAGAAATCAAAGGCATTGCATTAGAAATAACAAATTATAGAAATGATTCATTTTCATAGTAATATAGTAGTGGGAATGTGGCCCCCAGTATTTTGTAAAACTCTGTTTAATCTTTGGCTCAAGTGAAAACTTGCAGGTATTTTATATCTGCTTCTGTATGCAATCTGTTATCTGTGTTTTGATGAAAATATCTGGAATCAAGAACAGAGAAAGGGTGTAGTATTTAGAAATGTTGATGCCATAAATATTTGGTGAATGTCAGCCCAGGTATCTACCTAAAAATGTATATAATCCATTAAAATTTGGCTTGGTGGCCAGATAAATCAATAGTAAATAATAAACAAAATTGAGATCAGGTAAATCATGACATTTAAAAATAGTAAATGTGTCATAAAAATTGTATTTTTTGCAAAAACAATAAAACTAACATTCTCTCTTAAATGAAAATACGGCTTTTAAATTTTGTTACATAAAAATGTCTTTTGATTCAAGAAATATATGCATGAATATTACTCTTTGTGGGATTTTTGTTTTGTGGTGCTGGAATTGAACCCAGCACCCTCTAATAGCCATCAAGTATGTTAAGACAGATTCAATTTATGTCTGCAGTAACTCTGAAAAACTAGACCTTCATTGTACAGAATAAGTATGAAAAGTGCGAGTGGTCCCCAGGCTTTGTTCAGCTCTTCTGGTGCCTTCTGCTTGACCTCTGTTGTCTCGCATAGTTTGTCTCCTTATATCCTGACCTTCCTTACAATTTTTTGAAACTTAGTGACCCCATCTTTTGCAGTTATGGCCTATGTGCCTTTTAAGTACAACTACAGAGTCATCATTTCTAGATGCACCCGAGTTTCCCAATGTAGTCCACAAGATCCCAAATGCACAGCCATGGACCGGGCTCTTTGGGGCTGTTCATCCGCTCGGCTCTCACTTCATCATTTTCCTGCTTTCTGACCTGAAGCAGCAGCTAGTTATGTTTTTTTGGGGGGGTGGGGGTGGGGGCAAAGATCTTTAATTATTTTTGTACTGACATGGATTTAGTCTACATTGCCTCCTGGAGGGAGGTGCTGACAATCCACAGTTGCCATCCTTGAGATCAACCCTTCTCTCATATCCTCTTTTCCCCCACAAACCTAGGACAGGAAATATCCATTTAAAAAGATTTAATAACACTGATGACTTTTAGTTATTTACCTAATATTGAAAACTTAAGAGAAATTCCTGGATTGTCTTCCACATATATATTATTTTACATTTTTATTGAAGAAAATACCCATAACTTTTATAATTAACCTTTTTAAAAATTTTATTGAAGTACAAATATCAATGAGACAGTTTTAAGACACCTTAACAGGACGGATTCGATAAATTAATATATTGCAAACTGTTTTCATAATGTTTTGGTATCATGCAAGGTGCATACATGATTATACTTACAGACATTATTATAACAGATGTCTCTAATCAGTAAATTAAGAGTATAGTTGTTTACGTATCTTATTTTTTATACCTGAATTATATCAAAGATTCAATAATTAATACTTTCTACTTTGTTATTTTCCTAGTGGTTGTCCATTTTATGTCAGTTTATAAAAAGTTCCTCCATGCTCATATCTGATCCCCAAGGGCACCAGATAACAAACACAAGGAACGCAGACCCTCTGTTCCTCCTGTGTTTTACAGCCCTTGGATGAGCCAGGAGCCTGTCCCATAGCACCCCCTGGTGAAGCTTACAGTCCTGAATTTTCCTAAAGAAGAAATAGGCACGCTCAAGCAGCTGTCGGAGAGCAGTCACAATGACTTCCAGCCTTTGCACTTTGTCTTCCTTTCAATAATCCAAACAAATACAGCTTCTTCCTTTTGCTCCCTTATGAGCTTTAAGGATTCAATAAGTATAGAGTGTTCTTAGCTCATAAATAGAGTTTTACAGTCGCATTTCAATACAATTGCCATTTTGTTTATTATTCTGTGCCTTTAAATGTAGCTTATGGGTCACAATAAAGCTATTAATTATACTTCACGTGAAAGATAAAACAAGGCTTAATGTTATTATCAAGGGCATTTAAATACGTAGCATTTCCATCATAATGCATCATTCTTTTCATGAAATGTATTGGTTCAGCCAATGTATTGGTTCTCCATGATTCTATAACGAACTGAAACAACTCAAGTGTATGATCTTATAGGTCTGTGGTTTAGAAATTGAGTGCAAACCTCTCTGAGCTAACATCAGGTTGCTGTCGGAGCTATTTCTTATTGGAGGTTTTGAGGAAATCTGTTTGCCTTTTAACATTCTGGGAGGCTGCCCCAGCCTTAGTGCTCAGTCCCCTCGCCGTACATTTAGAGTGAGCAATGTCTTATTTTGCTCACTTTAGCCAAAAAATATCTTTTAATTCACAGAACCATGCTAGGTTGGAACTACCTAGCTAATCCATGTAATTCTCCCATCTCAAGAACTTCGGTTTTGCAATGTTTTGTTTGCTATGTAAAGTAACATAGGGTTTAAGGCACTGAAACATAAAGATCACTGAGAAGTCCTTATTCTGCCTACATAGCCACTACCCCTGTCAGTAGAATTCTTCAGAAACACCATTACTCTTGATCTATGGTTCTAATCCAGCCTTCGAGGTGCTATCAAGTAGCCCTGGCTGGTGCTTGCCCAGTTTCTCATTGCCAAGGCAACGTGACCCAGCCTCAGCTTTGAGCGCTGGGTGCTTTCCAGCTCCCTCTTTTCCTGAGGATCCCCTCCACCCAGTGGAACCTGCACTGACCAACAGTGCTTGAGTTGGTGCTCAGCCAGTGGCTTACTGAAATTGGACTTTGAGATGCGTTCACACGCAGCAGCTCTCGGTGATACTGGGCTGAGAGCGGTGTTACATGGAACCCACCTCTGTGTCTTGCTTCCTCCTCTTCTCCTCACTCACCCACAAATAGGATTCATTTGAGAGAACAGCCTCAATAACTTGCTACCTCATCTTCTGAGTCCAAGGAGCTCTATGAGCCACCAGGGAAGTTGTTACAAAGCAGAAATTTGCAGAAAATTTCTCCTAGAACCAGGCTACCTGAACAATTAAATAATAATTTCTAGGACTAGAATTAGGTCACTATCTTGTGGCTCACATCTATATTTTAGGCTTGTTTTTGCCCTCTTTTCTACTCATCCTCTCTTCTCCCCCATCTTCTCGATTCATACTGTATACTTTACTCACGAGGGGCTTGTTTGATTGAGACAGTCTCACTTGTAGTTTAGGCTGGCTTTGAATTCACTATGTAACTCCAGCTGGCCTCAAACTCACCATAATATTTCTGCCTCAGTTTCCTAAGTGCTGGGATTATAGGCATGTACCACCACACCCAGCCAAGGCGGGATGTAGTGGGTAAGACAAACAGACTGTAGTCTCCCAGGTCATATTTTTATTCAGTTTCATATTTCTCTCAATGTGATTTCTCTCCTCTGACTGTTGTCCATCCATCAAGTTCCGCCTGTCCCGGGTATCTTTGCCGAGAGCCATCTCACCATTCCTGATCACTGAGAATGTATATTGACTGCTTCAGATGACACTCCTTGTCTTGCACTATATTTTATTTCTGTTCACTGATTGAAGAAGCATCCTAGTGTTGTGTAAAAACCCATGGCTAGGCTTTGGATGAAATCTTGGCACCTGCCACTTCTCAATGTTTTGGCCTCTAGGAAATCATTTATAGATGATGAGATTTAGTTTTCTTCTCTGTGAAATTTAGATGGCTTTAGTGACTACTGAAAAAAAACAAAAAATTTCATGGCCAGAATAATTTTATGTAGGTGGATAAATTATTCAAACTATGAAAATTTCAAAGAAGGATACAGGAAAATCATTTCAGAAGGAATCAAGCTAGGAAGACTATAAACCTCCTGAACAGAATGCAGTTCTGAGGATCTGTATTGTTGCTCCAGTTGTTCCACAGTTGGACTTTGGCCAATCTGGGTCACTACCATCCACAAAATCACAGCATACTAGTTGTTCATGGGAGAATAAACCAACCCTGCTACTGAATTCTAAGAGAACTGTCTTTGATTTATCCTAATGGAGCGATTCTGTTAAATGTGGTCCCTAGTAGCTGAAAAGTATTCTGCACAGTTCTGCGCAGCCAAGGACACAGTCAACAGAGTGAAAAGCAACTTGTGGGAGGAGAGAGCAACTTGTAGTGCCTTACTGTAAGGCACTACAGTCTAAAATATATAGAGAGCTCACAACTCAATAAAATTAAATAAAACTTGCTTAAAAGTAGGTAAAAGACTGGAATAGATATGTGTCATAGATGATGCACAGATGTCCAAGCAGCACATGACATGATGCTTAACATCACTCATCGTTAGGAAAATCCAAATCATACCATGGTGTGAGACGGTCTCACACACAGTAATGTGGTTACTAGAAGAAAACAACAACACAATAGCTTGTGTTGGTGAGTCTCTGAAGAAGTTGGGGCCCTTCTGCACTGCTGATGAGAATATAAAATGATACAGCTGCTATGCTAAAAACAGCATAGCAGCTCTTCAGATAATTAAAAATAAAAACATCTAAACTATGGCGTTTCTTACACTTTAATATTGTGTCCCCTCCACATTTTCATTGAACTTAAACCCCAGTACAATGGTATAGGTAGAACTTTAGGAAGCAATGAGGCCTGGAGACTCCATCTTCATGAGTGGAATTAATTATTTTCCTGAGGAGCTTTGTGGAGCCTATGTGCCCCTTCTGCAGCCCTGGCCAGGGGCAGACACTGTGTTGATTCTTTCCTCCATGTAAGGATGCACCCAGGAGTCTTGAGAAGCAGAGAGCAGAGGGTGTGCCTTCACTGGCTCTGAACTTCTGGTGCTTGGAGCTTGGACTTCCCAGCCTCCAGAACTGTGAGAAATAAACTTCTACTTTTCTTTTTTCATAAACTGCCTAGTTTAAGACATTTTATTAACTCATAAGTAACAATAAGACACTAAGTGATCAAGCAATCCCATTTCTAAGTATATAGCCAATAAAATTGAAATCAGGACATCTAAGAGACACCTGCACACCCACGTTCCTACCAGCACTGTTCACAGCAGGCTAGAAGTAAAAGCCACGCAAATGCCCCATCCATTGGTGACTGAACAACTAAGGCGTGGTGTGTATGCACAACAACATTCTTTAGGCCTGTTATTCAGGACTAATTAACACAATATGCACCAACATATTCGAGGAATTTATGTGAGAGAAATAAACCAGTCACAGAGATACAATTGGCATGAGACTCTACTCACATGAGGTATTAGTCACATTTTCATGAGCAAGAGTGGTCGCTGTGAAGGGCTATGTGTAGGGGAAAGAGAAGAGTTGTTTCACAATTATCAAATTTGTTTTGTGAGACAAATAATGTCTGCTCAGCAAATGAACTGTGTGCCTTAGAAGTGGTTAGATGATAATTTCAGGTTATGTGTTTCTATGGCAATTTAAAATCATTCTTTCAGTTAATAAAACTGTGGGGCATTTGTGGGGCTTCCTAGGCTGATGATGTCCTAAAACAAAGCAGACTTCCAGTAGCGCCATCCCACTGTGCATCTGGGAAGTGGAGGACCTGACTTCCTGAGCTTAGCAACAGTGTATTTCAGCAGGAGCTCCCAGGTCCATGGGCCACAGCCTAATCCATGCCTCGTTAAGAATAGAGCCAGCAGCAGGCAGTGAGAGGCAGGAGAGCGAGTGAAGCTTCTTCTGTGTTACAGCTGCCCCCATGTTCCCACCTGAGTGAGGCCTCCTGTCAGATCAGCAGTGGTGTGAGATTCTCTTAGGAGAACAAGGACTACCAGGAGGGATTTAGGTCACACTCTTTTGAATCTTTCTGAAACTATGTTCCCACCCTGCACTCCACCACCCTGCTGTCCACAGAACCAGTCCCTGGTACTAAAAGGGTGGGCAACTACCATTAGAGCTCCTGGTAGTCTCCTTATCTTTTATAAACCTCACCAGAAATACTGCTGAGATGCCCTGCGCTGGGTGCCTAATGTGCATGTCCTCACTGGCCTTCACCCCAGCCCCAGAAGGACGCTTTTGTTATCTCTGTCCTACAAGTGAGAAAGTTGAGTTTCTGAGTTTGTCAGGTGGAGCAAATTTACAGAGATGGACAACTTACAGAACTGAGACAGGAGTACACTTCAACTGCAAAGCCATTCTCTGCATTGCTTTGTTGTCATACCTTCCGGAAAAGTTGAGAAGTTCAAAGGAAGCCTATTTTAAATTATTTCAGAATGGTTATGTTGGTGACACTGGAAAGGCTGGAGGTATAGCTCAGTGGCACAGTGCATGCCTGGTAAGCGCAAGGTCATGAATTCAATTCCCAGTGCAAAAAACAAACAAACAAACATTGGAATCCACTGAATACATTGTATGCGATGGGCCATCTGCTACTTGATGGCTATTGATTCAACAAATGTACCATCAGTGATGTGCTGACATTCTGGAAGTAAATATGTCATTTTCCCACAGAGCTTTGTCTAGCTATTCACTTTCTATTTCTAAGAATTTTCCCCAGGCAAAGAAATCTGGATTCTGTTGCTCTTTTGAATTATTACTTCAATAATGGTTTTGATATTTCCTAGAGGAACATGGCATACTTCAATTGAGTGATTCTTTCATTTTGTTTCTCTTCTATGTGAATAGATCATATAGATCATGTGTGATCACATATGCATCACATGATATCTTTAGCAGTGGGAAAATCCATGGAAATATTTTTTATGCTATGTTGATCGTATATTTTATTTTTTTAAAACCAGGTAACAGTTGTAATACTAAGGAATCATGTATGTTTTACTACATCTTTTGCTACTGTTTCTTGTCCTTATTTGTCTTTAAAAAACTAAGTCTTATAAACAAAATATAGAAAGTGACCACCAAGGAGATTTAGTTAGACTTATTTCACAGACACAGCGCTAGCATCTCTAATTATAGGGAGCTTCTCAAAATAGAGAACGAAAGATCAAAACTGTAACACACCAAGCTATATGAGGAAATTCTTCAAAGAGGAAAAACGTCTTTTACTATATGAAAAGATGCTTGGGCTGGGGAGATGGCTCTGTACAACAAGCACTTGCCTGGCAAGCACAAGGACCTGGATTCGATCTCTGGTTCCACCAAAAAAAAAAAAAAATGCTTAACCTCATTTAAAATAAAAGAAATGACACTGAACACTACTGCTTATCTATCAGACTTACAAAAATGTCCAAGTTTGTCAAAATACTCTTTCAGTGAGGCTCTGGGGAAGCCAGCACGGTCACACACTGCTGGTGAGAGTGAAAGAGGACAAACACCATACATGGAAATGGAAACGCAGCCTAGATGTGGCCCGTGTGGATGCTCGCTGGTCACAGGGTCTCGGTTCTCTTGGCTGATTTCAGGGACACATTAAGACTATGAAGAGACCTCCATGTGTGACACATTGTCTGTCATGCTATTTCAGGAAGAAAAAAGTAGAAATAAGGGGCCGGGGAGATGGCTCAATAGAATAAGCACTTGCCAAGGTCCTGAGTTTAATCCCTGGTACCACAAAAAAAAAAGTAGAAATAACAAAATTTCTATTGCAAGAGTACTGGATAAATTTAGCATGTACACATAATAGGGAACTGTATATAAAGAAAAGAGTATATGCAGTGTTATAGAATAATCCTCAGGATGCATTGTTAAATGAAAAAGGCAAGCAGAAGAAAAACATTTATAGTGTTTTTATACTATTTCTCTAGGGAAACATACATATATGCCTATTAATAGTAAAGTTATCAAAACCTGTCATGCTGACACACACATACATGCTTATATACATATGTACATACACACATAAACTTGTTTTTAAAAAGTTAGTGAAATCAGGAAGGTATAGAGAAAGGAGGCAGAGAACAGAATATAGGGATAGAAGATTTAGAATTTTGATTAGTTTACTTTAGAACTAGGTGAATTTTCAAAACTTTTTCTGTTTAGATACAGGGGCTCACTATGCAGCTGAGACTTGTAATGATCCTCCTCCTGTCTTAGCCTCCCCTGCTCGGTGATAACAGGCATATGCCACCATGCCTGGTTTCAGGCCCAGCATGGCATGCAGTACTGGGGTTGAAACCTGGGTCCTCATGCTTGCCAGGCAGGTGCTTAAGACTGCTGAATCATCTCCCCAGATCCTGAATTTTTGCATAATTTTAAACCAAAGTTAAATCTTAAAATAGTAATTTTAAAATAATCAAAGATAAAATGAAACAAATCAGTGCAAACACATTACAGACTGATAGCACCAATGCATGGAATGAATTTCCATGAGTCATTACAAGCAGGGATTTCATTGTCTGGGGATGTACTCTCAGGACAGTGCGCTCTTCAACTTTTTCTTAATCATGTTGTTAATGATAATGTTGATTACTTATAATCCATTTGTTTTGTATATTTAATACCAAAGAAGTTAGCATGTTAGAACCTTCAAGAACTAGACTTTTTGACGTAAGGAAGGAAAACATGCATGTAAGATCATTAAGAGAGACTGGGAGTTGGACAGTCCTGGTTTCAAATTGGAAGGATTAAGAACTCAACATTCCATAGGATTACAAAATTACAAGCTGGCAGATATAATAGAAGTGCAGGTAAGGATCAACAAAATCTGTTAAAGCTAGTGTGCAACATTTTGATGAAGTACAGGACATTTACATAGTTTCAAAGTTACCCCCTGCCAGAACATGCTTTTCATCAACAAGAGAAAAGTAGCAACTTTGCATTGGAAAAAGCAGGAAGATATCACTTAACCAAGTCATCAAGGTTAGTACAATCATTCAAGAAAACATTAACATGTCTTTTGAAATGAAAACAATACTTCCTTGCTTGTCTTTTTATTTTTTTCTAAAAATTCATGGCTTGAATATAATCATGAGGAAACATTTTAAAAATATAAATTGAATGATCTCTGTTTTCAATGTTTTAAAAAATTTTAAAGAGAATACAGGGTTGAGGAGATAGCTCAGTGGCATAAGCAACTGCCTGGCTGGCACAAGGTCCTGAGTTCAGTCCCTGGTACCAAAAATATATAGATACAACATAGAAAAATAGTTACGAAAACATTAGAAATGATACAGAATTTCACTGACCAAAATGATCTGAATTTAAAAAAATATGGGCCTGGTAGATGGCTAAGTAGAATAAGCACCTCCTTGGCAAGCGCAAGTGCCTAAGTTCAGTCCCTGGTTCAGCCAAAAAAAAAAAAAAATATATATATATATATGAATTCAACAGTAGTTGTTATATTGCATATTATTGTCTTCAAATGAGTTGTTCATATTATCAGATATAAACCTATATGATTGATTAAAAAATTACAAAATATTAAAAAAGAAAGGCAGCATTAACTGCTCCATTCATAGAGAGATCAGCAAGGTAATTATCCAAATTGAATGACCTTTTAAAAAGTAAATTTACAGAACTTTTCACAAACATTAAAATCATGAGCATCAATAACTAAAAGCTGCTTCAGATTAAAGGACATTTGAAAAGAATTACTGGATTTTCTTTTGCTGTAAGTTACTTGAATAATGGAAAAAATTTAAATAAGGTTAGCATATTAATATCGTCTCACTATTAATTACTGGTTTTGACTGCCATGCTGTTGCCATATGTAAAAATATCCTATATTCTCGAGTGTTTGGCACAAAGACACATCACATCAAAAGTCACTGTGGGAAAATATCATAGATATAAAATTTACATATAGTTATATAAACATTTACATATATGAAAATCATAAGGCAAAATGTTAGTGAAAATTATATGCAAAATATCACTGAAAAATTTTAATGTTATTGCTTTAACATTTCAGCAGTTGAGGCAAAGAGTATAGAGAATTCTTTATTTTTCTTATTACAATTTTTGTAAGTTTGAATTACATAAAAATAAAATATTTGAAAAATAAATTTTCTTATCTTCTATTATCAACCCAATAAAAATCATTATAGTGCTGAGATTCTGTCTTTAAATATTATTTTGCTTTAAAAGGAATCAGGAGCCAAGTGTGGTGGCACAAGACTGTAATCCCAGCACTGCGGAGGCTAAGGCAGAAGGATTGTTGCAAGTTCAAGGCCAGCCTAGGCTACAAAATGGGCTCAAAGCCAATCTGAATTGCACAGCAAGACCCTCTTGCAAAAGACAAACAACAACAAAAAAGAACCAGTGTCCCTTGAACAATGACTGATTCTAAATCTAGAGCAGAACATACCTAAAAAGAAATAACTATATCTTGTCATTTAAAAATGCAAGAAGTAAGATTTTTATCGAAACAGCTTAGGAGCCAACTGAAAAATAGTATCCCAGTGGGAAGAGTTGCGAAAATCTGAACATTTAGAAGAGTAATAATTGCAATGCAGTGACTAATATCACATTTAAATGTGTATCATTTTACAAAAATCCTTCTTTAAAAATCTTTAAATAATATTAGGGGTCCAAAATTATTATCTGAGAAAAACTGGCAAAAATGGAAGGAAAGAACAAAACTTTCAATCTGCCTTTTCTATGCAAGTTGTATATTTTGGGATATTTAATGAAAGAAAAATTGTTGTCAAAATGTTTCATTAAGCAAATGAATGCAGAATTATAAAATTAGCCCAACCACCATCATTTGGTAATTTGGTGAATTAATCTATCTAAGCAAAATGCTCAATGCTGCTGCCATTATCAAAGAAAAAGCAGTGGTGTTCTGTGCTTCTAGGTGAAAGCAGATCCATTCTTGTCCTGTTCACAAGGACAAGAGCAACAGCACACTTTCATTTAACGCTAGCTGCTAATTTTCAGGGTGAGAGCAGCTCTTAAACTGCATCACAGAAATGCAAAGAAAAAATGCATTCTGTGCAAAACTTACAGGACAGCATCTCCAAACCCCAAATTTTCAAACAGTGAAAAATTACAAAAGAAAAATGAAGTAGAGGGGTCCAGGGAGATGGCTCAGTAGACTAAGCATTTGCCTGGCAAGTGCAAGGGCTGGAGTTCAATCCCTGGTTCCACAAAAAAAGAAAAAGAACTAGAGAAAAAGTAGCTTAGAAGAAATGTGAAATACTGTGAGTACTGCAAATACAACCTTACTTAGAGCCTGACTTGTGCAAATAACAAAGTAATTTTCCTGAGCTATGTGGGAAATTTGAAAATTTAATATATACTATTATTAGGGAATTGGTGTTGATTTATGGCTAGGTGAGGTAATGGTATCATATTTACTTACCAAAAATGTATTTTTAATAAATATATACTAAAATAATTATAAATGAGGTATGATGAAAGAGATTTACTTTGACATAATTAGGGCAAGAGAAAGAAATTAGGAAAAGATGCAGGGGAAGATAAGATGATGTGTTTCTCTATGATTTGATAGTGGAAAAAAACATATGTAAAACACAAAGAATTTAATTTATTATACTTCATAGCCTTATCAGTTTGTATATATCCAAAATAGTTAAGTTTTAGGTAATAAATAGGAAGATGTAGAAAATAAGAGAAGAGGAAAACAGGGATAACATTGTACAGCTGTTATGTCTGCATTATACTAGATATATTTTCTTACATTTTTAAAATTTGGCTCTAAAAACAATCCAAACAAGTGCTTATGCATTTTCTGTTTTACAAATAAGAAAATATAGGCTAGAATAATTAAGCTCAATATTTCAAATGCAATTTGCATAACATTTCAATAAGAGTTCTTGATAGAACTAGAGGAAATGCATCTGTTTTCTGACACCTTTTCTGTCATATCCCAAATCCATGCCACATGCTATTCAACCATAAGATGTAAAACTCTCAAAACAAATTGAATGCATTAGTATCATTGAATTTTCTTTGCTATTTATCAAGGTCAGTTAAATTTCCTGAGGAATTACCTCAGAACAAAGAATACAGCAAGTTCTGCCAGTGTCAGACATTTGAATAAGTTATGACCATTAGTTTATCAATTTGCTATCACTGAAAGCTTGAGAGAATTTTTTCTTTCTTAGTGTCTCTTTTAGGTACAGTATACATTGTTGATCCATTTTTCTGTGGTCCCATGATCTCTTTGATCAGAAGATCAGGGACCCAGCCAAGCCATAGCATGTTGAAGCAGAGGTTCTTGTATGTTCTGGATCCTCACTGAACTCAGAAGCCTAGGGAAAAATATTGACTCTCCTCTTTATCTCTCTAATTTTTATTTTCCAATTTCAATTGTTGAGTTTCCAGGAAAGAAGATTAATTACATTACCCTGTAATGAAGGCATTAAGTTTAGTATTACTATCTTATATATATCAAACACCTCAAAATATAAAATGGAACTGTCATTTTCTAAAAATATGGATATTCTAATATTTAATACCTATAGAAGGTTAACAGATAACAGTTACATATTTTTACACAGAAATTTAGAAATCAAAACCATACATAACATTGCAGCATGATAATCATGATGACACTGTGTAACATACTTGCATTTTTACTTTGACACAGCATAACCCAATCATCTCTAAGATCATAAGAAGCTTTTATCTAATTAGTTGTCCTTTAATGAGATACTCACCACATAAGCTTTTTGTTAAAGACAGAGGTCTGAATCTGAAAGGAAGTCTTATCATCATAAAAAAATCATTGTTTTACATTTAAAAAAACCTATATATCTGGAATCATGAATACATTTAATATACCATGAAATTAACAATAATGAATTGTCATACACATGTGAAAAACTTTCATTTCTTAACTTACAATTCCACCAAGAGAATATTTTATAATTCTTTTTTTTGGAAAACTACTTTTTGACTATCACCAAGTTATTGGGAATGGCTCCCTAAAGATTTTTGAGATTACTGGGGGCTCCTCATTAGTTTTATTTTTATTTATTTTTTGGCAGAACCGGGGATTGAACTTAGGCCCTTGCACTTGCCAGGGAAGTACTTATTCCATTGAGCCATCTCCCCGGCTCCCCTGCGGGCTCCTCATTAATGAACAAAGATTGGTCATTCCTGGATTCTATTCCCCACCTGGACTAACAAATAGTCATAAGGAAATTTGTCAATTATCTTAAATTTTTTAATGAGTCATGGGAAAGCCAATTTTAATATCACTTAGACCCACTGTGACCTAGATGGAAACATGTTTTTATATCTACTGTATTATGAACAAATGATCCAAAAATGCAAAAGACAAAAGGAATTGTGAGAAATTGTTGTGCTTAAATAAAAATGGAACAGCTGTTCACACAATGTACAGGCAAACAAGTACACAGAACTTGTTTATATCTTTATAACATCAGAGTCTACTCAAAAATTTTTTTGGACCAGATTGATTAACTGTATTTCTAGTTCCGAAATTTATAATTAGACTAGTCAGAGGCTGTTTTTCAGCAATTAGTAGAGATCTCTTACAAGAAGAATTTGGAAGGAATACAATCTTTCTTCTTTAATGACTACACATTTTAAAATATTTTATTCTGTCTTAAGAATACTGGTAACTTTTAGCTAAATACATTTGGCGTGTGTATTTTTATGTATTCTATCACCTCTTCAGACTTGTGACTCCATTTTGGTTACCATCTCCTCGGCATTTTGGGTAAAATCCTTCAGTAGGCCCCAGATCAGATTTAGCTTCATCACTGTCAATTTCTTCTCTAGATCCGGCCTCATGATACGGCCGGATAGCATGTTCTAGCAAAACACAAGCATATCCTCAACCCTAATTTGAGTTTTTTATTTTCTTTCACCTGATGGAATTTTCTTTCTGTTTCTATACTCTCATCGTTTGTAGAATTTAACAAGTTAATAGTATATGCTGCAAAGTGAAGTCTATTATAAGCTGTGAATTTTGTAGGCAAAGATTCCCCCTTTTGTTTCTGTAATTGGATTTTGAGCACACAGTGAGAAACCTTCATCCTATATTTGTGAAGGGAAAGCCATCACATAGCCTTCCTTACTTTAAGATGACTCATCTATGGAAATAGAAACAGATTTAATTAACTCGTCTGAAGGGTAATAACTATCCATAATAACAAAGAAGTTAGCCAATATAGATTGTCAAGAAGATGAACATTGTCATAACCATTGTTGCTGAACTGAAAGAAATGGAACAATAAGCATTTGAACCTTGTAAGAAAGATATTGAAAAGGCCCTCAAGGGCCCCAGTGGGCATATGCTGAATGAAGCAAAGCTAATTAATATTACCAAGTCTGAAAATAAGTTAGGGCTGCCAAATGAACAATCTGGATCTGAACAGCTTGGGATAATTTGTCTGGATAAAGTGATCCAAACATTAAGAAGTTAATATAGCTTTTACCCCTTTGAAGGCCACCCAATCCTATCATTATGTAAACAGGATATCAGTGACTCTTTCATCATGTATTTACAAGAGAAAACAATTCAAGATACATAGCTTATAAGATTATTTTTTAATAGTCACCCAGAGTCATAGACAAAGGGCAGAAAAATCTATCCATTTACCAAAGGCTTGAGCTGAGTGCCTGGGTCCCATGGTAATGCCCTGCGTAAGTGCAGTTATAGACCTAGAGTCTATAACAATTCCTCCTACAAGTCCAACTGGAGGCCTAGAGCCCATGACATTGTTTCATGTAAGCCTGGTTCATGAATCTGCACTGGTAAGGCCCAAAATAAGTGATGGAACCTAGAAAGTCTGGGCTACCAGCATGAAGAGTCTGTGCTAGCAGGCTTGAGGGGTCTATGCCACAGGGAACCAGGAAGCAACACTCAAAATAAGAACCAGAGCTCTCCCCAAAATACCAGAGACATCCTCAGCAGCAGTCATGTCCCAAGCTCCTCTGATGATGAGGACAACTGAATTTCCATCAGAAAATCCAACGCAAAAATTTTTTCCAGGATACTGAGCTGCTTCCCATCTTTTGCTCTGGAACCAGCATATGATGCTCAGACTGTGGACTGGACCTCTCCCCAGATGAATTGTAGCCATTCTTAGTAACAAGGTCATGAGCTCCTTTGGTGATGAGAACAGCTGAATTCATCAGGAAAAGCAGCATGGCAACTTTCTCCAAGAGAACCAATAGTTCTCAAGAGCTCTCTACAGCCCCTCTAACAGCTTCACTACCAGCTTTTCTTCTTCACTTCTAACTCTTACTGCTGGTAATAATCTGTTGGCAATAATCCTAGGTGGGACTTCTACATGCAGCACCATGCTGGTTCAGTTCAACTAGGTGTTACAAGGTTTTCTTTTTTTCAGAACCGGGGGTGGAACTCAGACCCTTGCACTTGCTAAGGAAGCACTGATTCTACTGAGGCATCTCCCCAGCCCCTAGGTATTATAAGCTGAACATCATTTATCAATGTACCATACAGTGGAAATCCAGTGTTCTCCAATCACACTCCAAAACTTTATACTTATTTGCAAATATCAAAGCTTTTCTATGCCAGATAAATTTAGGAATACGAAATATGTAACCAACCTTATTAAGGATCAAAAGAGCACCAAGGACTTTAGCCTTTTAAAGTAGTGAAATGTATTTTATTTTGAGGATGAAGACAAATTTTTAAATCAATCACCTTAAAGGAAAATGTAAAGGCCTCTTTTAGTGCTGCTTGTAACAGAGAAGGAGAAAACCATTCTATTCCCTGTGAGACTGAATTTTCTTTTGTGTTCCTCCAGGTCAGAAATGCAGCACTTTTGTCACTGGGGGCCTGTCATTGCCACACCTGAAGGCCATCCACACTTGTATCTAGAAGCCTTTTAAAATGTTATTCTTTTAAATAATTCATTCCTATTTTCCACCCAATATATGTCAGAAAACTCAAAATCTTTGGATTCCTTTTTTTATTCATAATTTTAATATTTTTGTCAAAGGAAGAATGACCAATTGAATTATACAAGAGTCCGAGGTTATTTGAGCAATGTTTTAAGCAATTGAATCATAACCTTGCTTTTTTATGCATAATTAGTGACACCAGGGAAAACCTGGAGACCTTCTTCTATGTGGGCTTCTTCCGCTAGCCTTCCACTCCACTGCTTGGAGGTGGAGTGAGCTGCTGGCAGGGGCTCGTTGGGCCAGTGTTGGTGTCAGGAATGGCGTCATGTGCCTCCCCTTCGTTGGTTTTTCCCTCCTCTGATCTGGGCCTTTGTCAACATGATGTCTCTTAACAAAGACCTCATTGCTAGTGTCATGGCCCTCTGGCGGAGGTACTCAAGAAGTTTTTCTAAGATTAAATATCTGTGGGGGAGGGGAATTGGGGTACACAGCCATTGTTGTTGCCAGCTAAGCCCGGGCACCAGGCACACTGGCTCCCACTCTCGCTACTGAGTGTCTCATTTCTTTTGGGATTGTGGTACCAAACAGTGCACATAGTACACACAATGGTAAGAGCCAGGCCACACTGGCAGTCACATCTTGCCCACGCAGCCTCAGGTAACCAAGCTTGTAGCTGGAAGCCTGGGCCAACAGCCAGGGCTGGATTGAACCTGTGGATGTCCGGGCATAAGGGAAATCCCAGCGGTGTCTGCCCAACCCCAGACACTGAATGCAAGCCCTCCCTGCACCCGGCTGTGCCCCTATTGTTTGATGGGGCCAAGTCAGGGCCCAGTGGCAGTTTCCCAGAATGGGCTGGCCTTCCACATCAGTTTGAGACTTGTACTCATTTTTCCAATGATACCCTCTTAGACACTTTGTATACAGACTGAAAAGTTTTGGTAAAGAGAAAGATAATGACTGTGCTGTCTTTACAAGTACAGGAAAGCAGTTTCAGGCAGAATGCCTCAAACCCACGATGGAAACAAGTAGCCTTGTTTTTTTTCCTTTCCTTTTGATTCTGAAGACAGTGTCCTGTATATATGAGGAGCTAATATCTGCAAAAATATAGGCATATAATTTTTTTGAATCATTGGGAGCTTGAAATTTATTAATAGGGTAGACATTTTGAAAGCCTTCCTCCTACAAGTTAGACTTGTTCAACTCTCTAAGCAAGGCCAGACAGTTCAAGCTTTATTGATACCTTTGTTCCACACTCGTCTTATGTTCCCCAGCATTTGATTTGTTTTTTTTTTTTGTTTTTTTTTTTTAAACCAGGGTCCTGCACTTGAATTGAAAGTAATGCTTCAAGCTGAATCCTTCATAGTGGTAAAACCTCTTCTATTCAAAATCCAAAAAAAAAAAAAAAAAAAAAAAAAAAAAAAAAAAAAAAAAAAAACCAAGTAAATAGAGAAATCAAGCATCAAAATCACTTCTACATACATATATTTCTGTAATTCTTGAGACTTTGCCTCATCTTTAACTACTAGAAGATGAATGAACATTTCCCCCTTATTATTTCTTTTTAAAAAAAGAATAAAAAATAGTAAAAACAAACAAATAAAACTAGAAAGGATAGAGTCAGCCAAATAGCTCAGTGGATTAAAGTGCTTGCAAGCAGGTGCAGGAGCAGGGAGTGTGATCCTTGGGCCTGCCATGCTGGCCCCACCCCTGGGCCATGCTGAGACAGTGATTGAGACTGGGCATGGTGTCATGCGCCTGTAATCCCAGCTCTTGGGCAACTTTAAGCAGGCAGATCACTACGAGCCCAATCTAGTAGTGAAACCCTGAATACCCTGTAGACCCTTCCTTAAAAGAAAAAAATTATCCAAGCTATCCTATTTATATATATATATTTTTTTTTCCCTTCCTTTTTTGTTTCTTTTCTCCTTTTCCTACCCCACTTGTTTCTGTTTTCTTTTAATAGTTTCTTTTTCCTCTCACAGTGTCTATTGTACCTTTCAGATTTTAGGTTCTTAAACTAGTGAGATAGTATGCGTAAGTCTAATTAGTTTCACTTATGAGTATGGTCTCTAGTTGTATGCATTTTCCTATAAAAGCCTCATTTATCTTTTTAATAGCTGAGTAATAATGCACTATATAAAAATACCCCATATTTTTATCCATTCCTCAGTTGATGGTTATTTGAATTTTCCACCCTTCCCCCAAGATTTAACTATTATGAATTACACTGCCATAAATAAGGATGTACCTATATCGCTGTGGTATGATGTTTTTAGCTCTTACAGAAAAAATAGCCAAGAGGAGAATAGCCAGACTGAATGGGACCTCTAATCCTAGGCATCTGAGGAATCTCCACATTGATTTTCATAGTGGTTGCACCAGTCTATACTCTCACCAATGGTGAAGAAGGGTTCATTTCTCCCCACATCTTCTCCAGCACTGGTTATTGGCTCATTTGTTGATGACAGCCATTCTTTCTGCACTGAAGTAAATCTCAGTGTTGTTTTAATTTGTGTCTCTCAAATGACCAATATTGTTGAACATTTTTCCACATATTTATTTGATATTTGTATTTCTTCATCAGTGAAGGGTATATTCATCTCAGATGCCCATGTTTTGATTGAGTCTTTGAATTTTGGAGCCTGATGTTTTTTAATTCTTTATATATTCTAAGTAGAAGTTCTTTATTTGAGGTCCATTCAGCTAAGATTTTTTCCAGTTATGGGTTCTCTGTTTATTCTGTTGGTGATTTCTTTTGCCATGCAAAAATTTTTTAAGAAGATGAGATCCTAGTTGTTGATTCTTTGATGTATTTCTCATGCAGTTTGGTTTTTGTTCATGAACTCTTTACATACCTCTATGTCTTCAAGATTCCTACCTACTTTCTTTTGCAATAGATTTAGTGTTTCTGTATTAATATTTATATATTTGATCCATTTTTTACTTTAATTTAGTGCACAGTGACAGGTTAGGTGTCTAATTTTAGCCTTTGCATGTGGAAAGTCAGTTTTCCCAGCACCATTTATTAAAGAAGCTATGTTTCTTCCAGTGAACATGTTTGGTCTATTTGTCAAAGATATGAGTAAAGTTTGTAATTGTGTCTGGATCTTTTAATCTGTTCCATTGATCCTCAGGTCTGTCTTTATGCCAGTACCATGCTGATTTTAGCACAGTAGCTTTGTAGTATAACTTCAAGCCCAGGAATTGTGATGCCTTCTGAATTTCCTTTGTGGCTCAGGATTAATTTTTTCTATTTTAGGTCTCTTCTGGTTCCAAATGAATTTCTTAGAATTTTTCTCTAGGTAGGTGAGGTATGCTAATGATATTTTAATTGGCATTGCATTGAATCTCTGTAACAATATTGGGAGTATGGCCATTTTTACTATTCTGTTTCTTCCTATCTCATTTTTACTTTTTAAAGTTTTATTCCTATTTCTATTTTATTTTTAAGGTCAGTAGATTGGGCCAGGGAGATGGCTCAGTAGAATAAGTGCTTCCTTGGCAAATGCAGGGGGCTGAGTTCAATCCTCAGTTCTGCCAAAAAGAAAAAAGAAAAGGAATATTTGGGGCCAGGGAGATGGCTCAGTAGAATCAGCATTTGCCTGGTAAGCCCATGGGCCTGAGTTCAGTCCCTGGTTCCACGAAAAACAAACCAAAAAAAGTCAGTAGACCTCCTTGTCCCAATTTTTACACCTGATAATTACCAATATTGATCCACTTCTGTACTAAATATTTACCTATCAATACACTTCTCTGCCTTATTGCACACAAAATTTGAGAAGTTGCTTGACATCTACCAGTTTTCCTTATGGACATCCCTATTTTCAAACCAACTTGGCCCCAAACTACAAGGCTCTCAGTCTTCCTATGAAAGAGAGGATATTTAGAAAAATAGACAAGAGATGAAAGCTGAGGTCAGGTGGAGGGCTCTTTCTGGATGGGAGCATAGGAACTGCACACACTGTATGGATGTTTATTCATACTCTTTACAATGTGAGTATCATGTACACAGGATTGCCTCCTGAAATTGTCTCAGGAGAGGTATTTTCTCCTGACTGAAGCAGCTTGATTGCATTAGGCACTTGGCCCAGTCTTGCTCAAACACATGTGATCAAGCTCTAGTCTGAGCTGCTTCTCACAGTCCTTCATCATTTTCTGGGCAGTTAAGCTATTCCAATTTTTTAGTTATTATGAATATCATGTACTATTTTAGATTTCCACTAAAAAGTGAGGGTTATGTTTCCTCCATGTCGTGACTATTATTAATTGTCTGTCTTAAAATTATTGGTATGTCGTGGGCATGGAGTAATGTTATTGTTGTTTCATGTGTGTTTTCCTAATACTGGTAATGTTCACAGTGTATTATTGAATTATTTATTAGGTAAACTTTGTGTCATTACTTCATAATCTCCACAAACGTTTGAGTGCTTTCTATATGACAGCCTTTATAAAAAAAAAAAAAGTGATGCTTCAAATGTAGCTGTAAGCAAGAACAGTGAGCCTGTTAGTGAGAAGATCAACAAATTCTCTTCAGATTGCTTTTATTTTCCCCCTAAAAATGATACGTGCTATTTATTGGCTAAGAGATAAGTTGATAATAGGTGGAGAATGAATTATATTTGGACCAAGAGGAAAAAAAAAATCGCAACCAATTGGACATCAGTAAATATGTATACATTCTGTTTACTTTAAAAGTTGTTATTATGGATATGTCATGCATCAAAATATAAAATGCATAACAAAAAAAGAATACCTAGCATCTAAAATTGAAGGATAATTTATTATTGATGTCGCTGAAAGCTTTGTGTAACTATATTGATGATAGCTAATTTCATCCTGTACTGAATTTTATTATCTTCCTTTTTTCTTTGTTATTTTACCACACATGTGCATGTATGAATTTACTTATTCCTGAGAGATTGTCTTTAGTTCTGTATGGCTTTAAACTTTGGACAAATGCCATTTTACTGCAAGCATGTTTCTTCAAACTACTCTTATAATAAACAAACAAAAAGATACTATGAATCCTAGTTTAAACATTCCCTTGCCTACATAAGCAATAGCTTGCTTCTCTTGGGCAGAGAATTAGAAATTTACTTTCTTGGCAATATGTCATGTCCATTTTTATCTTTACTAGATAATTCAGTGTTTTTCTCTTAAGAAGTTTATACTACACACACAATCTTCTCTAAGAAGTTTATATATACACACAATCCAATAGTTTGTAATATTTTCTTTACTCCTAATTCTTATCAATACTGTCTGCCATCTAACAGTTACATTTTGTGGACTCAGTTAGCAATGTTATCATTTTTACTAAAGTGGAATGCCTGCTCATTTCTTTTGCCCCTTTTTCTTACAAAGATATTGTTTCTTTTGATTTTAGTGAGTTTATTATACATTTTGGATGGCCATGTCTGTTGGTTTCATGTCTTGATCTTATTCCTTTATTCTGAGCATCCTTTAAATAGTGCTTATTACTATTTAATATTTTAATGTTAACTTGTAGTATTAGTGTATTTGTTAAATCAGTTACTACTTGGACTTATGAAAGTACTGTCTTTTATTCTCTTTAAATTTTTTGCTGGTGGAGATCTGCCCTCCACCAGCAATTATTATCTAATACACTGTTCCCATTCTAGACAATACATTTCCTAGATTCATTTACTGAGATGTTCATCATTTATCCTTCTACATACTTGTTGCTTATGTCTCAAATCTTTGCCGAGCCCGTGTTTGCCTGGCCCCATCTGCTCTGGATTTGTGGTAAGGGAGAGTGAAAAGCTGTTTACCTAGTAGCACCTGGGAGGCCAAGAGTGGGAAAGAAGCCTGCCTCAGTTGCCTCTCTCTCATTGCTGGTACAAAATACCCCACACTCAAAATGAAGGAAGGAAAGGTTCCTTTAGCTCACAGTTTGTGGAGGCTTCAGTCCGCAATCAGTTGGCTCCAACGCAGTGCTACATGGCAGAGGGCAGCAGTTCATGGCTATGGAAAGCAACAAAATATAAAGAGTGAAAAGAGAGAAGCAGTGGTGGAGGAACAGCTGCAGCAGTGCAGCAGAAAGAGCAGAGGCCGCAGAGGCCGCAGAGGTGGAGGACAAAGGCTTTCTCCCTTCCTTATATTCCATTCAGGTTGTTCATGTGTGTAGCACTCACACCCATAATCCCTGAGTTGGATTATGAATTAATCACCTGCTCTAGAATCCCACCCCAGTGACTGCATGATGCTCTGGAGGGGACAACTAAACACAAACCAAAACAGAGTCAGAGCCTCAGTATCCCTTTCAAGGGTTGGACCTAACTTCCTTCAGTAGGCCCCACCTCCTAAAGGATCTACTCTCCCCTAATAACACCAAAGGCTGCTAACCAAGCCTGTGAATCATGGCTCCTGAGGACATCTGAGAACCAGACGATGACATAATCTAGCTCATGGTCAGTTGAACTTATTGTAAGTTAGCTGCAGAGAGGAGCCTTTCTGGCCAGAGTTGATCTGGG
Organism: Ctenomys sociabilis; assembly: GCA_004027165.1. Taxonomy (NCBI): domain Eukaryota; kingdom Metazoa; phylum Chordata; class Mammalia; order Rodentia; family Ctenomyidae; genus Ctenomys; species Ctenomys sociabilis. The sequence goes on along the minus strand of PVKA01002255.1, from coordinate 18,297 downwards.
TAGAGTAACTAGTTCCCAGATTCATAAGCATGTTGCTGATGGATCATATTAAGCAAATCTGTGCTCTTCAGCTGAACTTCTGTTTAAAAATGTTTGCTCAATAAATGTAAATGTAAATATGCTCTCTTAAGAACCTCAGTATATAGGAAACTCTAGCTTAAATAGGGCAAAGATAATGTAGTTTTACATTTCTAAAGAATAATTCCACTGTAATCCCAGTACTCGGGAGGCTGAGGCAGGAGGATTGTTGTGAGTTCGAGACCAGCCTGAGCTACAAAGTGAGCTTAAGGCCAGCCTGAACTGCATAGTGAGACCCTGTCTCAAAAAGACAAAAAAAAAAAAAAAAAGAATAATTCCAATTTATAAGTTATCCATGAAATTTTAAATTACTTGTTTACTATGCACTGAGGGTTCTTTCAAAAACATTGTGCTTCAGTGTTCATCCTTACATTTATTTTGCCAGTGCTAATGCTTCTAGTCTTATGAATGTAGCTTTGAGAATTGCTCTCTTCACCAAAGTACTTTGAGAGAGATCCATGGAAAGGCGCTTGCTTAATGTAACGAAGTGTAAATAATACAGCCAAAGATAAGCCTGCTACTTTAACCTACGTGTGAGTAGACTAGATTCAAGAACTTTCAGAAAGGTACAACACTTCTTACAAGAGAAATTATTCTTTGCTTAGTCTTTTCATCAAAACTAGCATATAAAGAAGTTTATGCACAAACATAAAAGGAGTAGAGCCCTACTTTTTCACTCATAAAACTTCCCTGACCATGTTTGCAGCTCTCTGGCTGCCTTGCTCCTGGGCTATTTCAAACTAAATTTCTGCTGCCAGTTGGAGTTAAACATCTCGAACATCAAACCATTTACCCACCCTTCTGTGCTCTACTTTTCAATGGCAGCAGTGCCTAGCATTGTATTTAACTTCCTAGTAAGCTATCAAGCTTCTGATTCTCTACTATTTTTTTAATACCTAAATCTAAACTGTATTTCACTTCTTTCCCTTCATAGCCTAAACCTACTCACTTCTGCAGAGTGAGACAAACTTCCAAGCTTCATTCTAAGCCACTATGTAGATAAGTTTACTGAAACATCTTTGATACTTTATGAAATACAATTTTCTGCAGTGCAAATCCATACCATCAACTCCCTGTTCTTCCTCTGCCCATACTGACTACCAGACATCCATTCTACCCAGGAGGACCAATTTGGAGAATTCTGTTTATCATTTTATTTCTAGATATATCACATATATAGAAATGTTTTGAACTGAGTCTGTGTTCTTAAATAACTATATCTAATATATATACACAGAATTTTATACTTTCATTTTGTAACATACTGATTAGTTTGATATAATAAGCTTTAAAATTCTCATCATGTCCATTTTACACATGGAGAAAGTAATATTCAGGGATGCTATTTCTAAGTAAAATAAATTCTGGAGCTGTAAATATTCTCATAGTTATTTTTTAAGTCCAAAACAAGGCTTTGCCCCAATCTGCTTTTAAAAATAAATATAGAACCAGGCGTGGTGGTGCATGTCTCTAATCCCAGCACTTGGGAGGCTGAGGCAGGAGGATTGTTGTGAGTTCAAGACCAGTCTGAGCTACAAAGTGAGTTTAAGGCCAGCCTGAGCTGCATAGTGAGACCCTGTCTCAAAAAGACAAAAATAAATAAATAAATATAGATTTTATTATATTTTAATCTATAAATTCATAGATAGAACATGCATTACCACTATAATTTTAATTACTTTTCTTCTAAACCTTCTAAATTTTGGCAGTGAATATGCCAGTTATTTCAAAACATTAAATGATTTTACAGCTGAAATTCACTAGAGGTCTTTGTTTTCTTGACTCAAGTTGTCATTGAAATTTGTTCTTATGAAAATACTCATATAAAATATTTTCTCTATATATTAACTTTCCATTACATTAATGTGTTATAATGTTATGTTTGTATTGAATTGTTTATTGAATCCATATAATATTTTTGTGACTATGACTTTTTAATGATTCAGAACACCACAAATTGTTAAGGATTTATTTAGAACTTATTACACGAAAGCTTTTCACTAAACATAATTTAACCAACTCATGTGTTTCTCAGTTCAACGTATTAAAAACATGACCAGAGAAGCACATATTTATTGTACAATTGAAAAGATGCAGGAATACTTAAAGTCATCTCTAGCTCCTACATTCAAATAAAACCTTTATTAAATTTTGTTCTTTTTTCATTATTACTGGGGAATATCAGTTACTTGCAATACTAAATCTTCATAAATATTTGAGAAAGTATACATTTATGAATTAAGGAATGAATAGTAAAAATAAAGCCATATGATTTCACATATATTTGGGTGTTCTGAGTGTCATTTTCATAGTGACATCATAGTCAAGTTGTGTGACTGAATAGGTCACTTCGCTTGAGTTTTGTAAAAAGAGACTGACATTTTTGAATTAGGGTGACATTCCAGTTGCTGATAGCTTCTTTACTTCAAACCTTTATTGTGACCTTGTAAGTTAAAATGCCTCCCAGGTGAAGATAATTCAGATTTCTGGACTTAACTCTTCTTGCTTTTGTCTCTTGGTCCCATCCCAGTTTCCTGAAGAGGAATCATAGTATTTACTATGTTCTGTAGCTTTGTGGTCCCTGTAATAGTATCTTCTTCCCTGCATGGGTGCAAGCTCTGCTCTTCCATTCTGAGAACACATATGTGATCTTCTGCAGCAAATTGCTGGGTTTCACTTCTAGATCACAGTGATCTTTGGGACTTAGCATAATTCACTATGGTAGAGCAAGGCATTGTGCAGAATGGAGAGAAATGAAGTTTCACATCAAGTCCAAGAGAAAAGTGAAACATTTTAGTGTGAGTGAGCAGTCACAGCTTTCAATGAGGTCATTTTCCTGTTGTCTGTTAATAAGAAAAAACAATTTAAGGCAAGACTTTTTTTCTTTCCTTCAGGAAACAGTGGCTTTTAATTCTTCTCTTCTGAGGCCTCGTGTGATTGGAGAATGGATTGGTAGAGAAGAAAATGATGCAGATCCACTAGCTGCTGAAATGCTGCAGCCCCCAGTTCCAAGAAATAAAAATGATCAGTGGGAAAGTGAAGACAGTGGTTCTAGCACTGCAGGAAGGTGAGACGAGATATCTTCCAATACTGTTTCAGTCATTAAAGGGAAAGGAAATCTAAACACATGATCTTTATGAAATCTATAATAGTAATTTTATACATAAAATTGATTGACTACAGTGTATATGGCATAGCTAGATTGAACCATTCTACAATGTATGTAAGTTCAAAAATCATGTAGTACACTATAAGTACAATTTAATCTGTCCATTAAAAACTCATTTGCTGTTTTAAAATTAGAGTGCTGCTATACTTGCCTTTGGGTTTTTGTTTGATTGCTTTTTTTAAAAATGTATTTGGTACAGGGTCTCACTAATCATCCCTGACTCATAGTGATCCTCCTGTTTTCGGCTTCCCCAGAGCTGGGATTACAGGTGTGTGCCACCATACTCGGTCTGGGTGGCCAGCTCAGTATACCCAATGGTGGAGCTGGAGGGGCTGGCATGGAGGTTGGTGCTGGGAATTGAACCCTGGTTCCTGAACTTACTTAAACAGGCTCTTAGTCCACTGAGCTGTATTATTGGCCTTTTAATCACTTTCTTAACTCTAGAAGGCTACCATCTTTTGGCTACTAAAACCAATGAAGAAATAACTCCCAGGTCATAAGGTGTAAATCAGGATTAACTGAGTTCTTGGGTAGCAAATTGCTAGTTGCTATGAATTATAGTGAGGGGACTTCTGATATATTATAAAGATGTAGTTAGTCATCAAGAAAACTGGAGGGGCCAGGGGGATGGCTCAGTAATATGTGCTTCCCAGCAAGTGCAAGGGCCTGAGTTCAATCCCTGGTTCCACCAAAAACAAAAAAAAAAAAAAGAAAAGAAAACTGCAATGTATAATGAATGGACTATAAAAGGTAGAGTTTGTGTGGAATATAAAGAAAGATAAATCCTGCTTTATAATTATTTAGTGTTATAGTGGAGGACTGTGATTGAATGTTATTTATTTAAAAATTCTTTTCTTTAATTTTTGATTTTTTAATTAATTTTATTGAGAAAAAATTGCAATGAGACAGCTTCAAAACAGGTTGGTAGGAGAGTTACAACAATTAATACATTGCATATTGTTGTCTTTGTAGTAGTCATTCATAGCACATGATATCCTGTCCAAGCACTATTAGTACAAATCTTTCTTCTTATTGAATTAAAAGAAAGTAGCTATATATGTAACCTAACTATTTTGTATACGCAGATACAAAATGGTCCTTCATTTATATCATCCTTTTTCTTCAGTTTTGTCAGAGATGGGTATTCTATTGCTGTCCAAATATTGTAGGTGCATGAATTCAGCAAAATATGCCAATATATTCTAGTAGTCCACAATAGGGTTATCCATAGGACTGGCAATGTCTGAGTCTGATGATTTGAGCCTTCCACAGCTCAACATATTAACATGGCTTCACTTTTCATACTTCATTTCTATACTTTTCTGCTGGATCCTTAAGAACAAGATAAAGCAAGACCTATATAACAAGAAAAGTAACTTTTGTATTCGACAAGGTTAGTCAAGTCTCCTCGGGACTTATCCCAAAACCCTGTACTGCACTTTGTAGATCCTTTGTCAGTGCCAGGCTTGTGGATGAGTCACAGCCATTGCTTGGCCAATTTGCTCTATGTGAAAGCATGAGAGAATGTTTTTCTCTCCAGGTGACTTCTTAGGCACACTAAAGATTATCGATCACATTCCTCTGTGACCACATAATCTCCTTGACAGAAAATTTAGGACACAACTGAGTTACATGATGTTACAGTACAGGTTCTCTTATGTCCTGAGTCCTTATTGACCTTGAAAGGCTAGGGCCAGTATGTTGGCTGTCCTTCCAGACCTTCTTTTTCTCTAATTTTTGATCTACAAATTTAGGTTGTTAACCCTCCAGAACAGAAGCTTATTATTGCCCTACAACATATGCAGATGGGTTTAACCTCACTATCTGTCTGAACATCAAACATCTTAGGCATAAGATGGAGCATGTATTTTCCATCAAGTATTGATACGCTAAACTTTAAATCTCTGCTGAATATGGAAAAAGAATTAAAAAATATGATTAATAATTAAATACTATTTTTACACAGTAATTTAGAAATGTAACCATATAAAGCATTATAGCAGGGTAGTCCTGTAACATTTTTTTATTTCTTGTCTCTTTTTTAAACTATCATGATTTATGAACTGGAAAGTACATATATCTCATTTCACCCAACCCTGATGCTTAAAATCGTGACAGACTGGTCTTAACATCCATGCAGCAGTAAAAATGAAGAACAGTAAGATTAAAATGTCCAGGTCAAATTTATGAGAAAAAGTATGTTCAGTCTTCACTATTTTTTGGTCAATAGCAACTCAAATGAGTACAACTCATAATAAAAAAAACAATGAAAACTTCAAGGAAATTGGGGTGAAAAGCACTTTGTGAATTTTGTCTTAAATAGGATCAGAAAACCTATTTAAATACTCATGAATTAAATACTCATGGATCAGATACTCATGAATTAAAATGCAACAGGTGCATAAATTTCCTCTGACTGCTATTAGCCAACTGAAGACTTTTCTATCCATGCCATAGCTCTAATAAGTTGATATTTTCTATGTTGAATTTAGTAGCAACCTATAACTATTTCTTCCTCAATAGAAAAATAAAATGGTACTTTCTATAGTATAATAACTTTCAGAGGTTACATCCTTTGACTTATCCCTTGACTGGAGGGGAAGAGTTGAGAAAACGCATTATAGTGCCTCAGGCACTTATAAAATTGATTCAATTTCTGTGAGAAATTACTTTTAAATTATTTAAATAGCTGAACTGTCCTAGATAAAGAAGAAGAAACTCATTTTTAAAAAACTAGTTATCTTCTTTTGTGAAATGCCAGATCAATTTCACCTATCAATGAAAGTAATTTTATTTTTGATACCAGGCTTATGAAGTCTAGTAGACCTTTTTCTTTATTCATTGTTTGATCTTTAGTTCTGAAATAGAAAATAGAGAAATGTCAACTATCATTTTGCTTTCATTTACTCAGAATGATAATCAGAGTTATTTATTGCAAATGTTGACAATGTTGACAGTTTTATTTGCTTCTTAGCTTCAGTTTTTATGCTTTCTGGAATACTCAAGAAAGTGAATTTTTTCTGCAATCCTAGTTGAGTCCTTTACTCAGACAGTTTTGTACAAAAAGTACATGGTTTTTCCTCAAATATACTTTTTGAAAGTAATGAAGACCTTAAAAAAAGATTGGTTTCCCTGGCAAGTGCAAGGCCTGAGTTCAATCCCCAGTTCTGCCAAAAAAAAAAAAAAAAAAAAAAAAAGAAATTAGTTATAGTTAGTCTGTCTTCATTTTTTCCCCTCTCTCTAACTTGTTTTTTTTTCCTGTTATTTATAGCTTAGTCTTATCCAAATGGCTATTGTTACACACCGTATCTTTAGTACATAGCCACATTTCCCACTCGTGCAGAATTATACGTATGTAACATGGTAGAATACTAAACCTGAGTGCTAGGACCGTAAACTTGCCTAAAATATTTTCTGGTACCATTTTCTTAAGTAACATATCCTATCTGGACTTTTTGTATCCAGTCCCCATAGTACCACATTATACAAACAGGATTGATTACTTCGCTATGCATGGCTGATGTGTAAGGGGTGATACGCAAGTTAACATGGGAAATCTTAAGCATAATATAGAGAAGCTGATGGGATAAAACAGCAGCTAACATGAAGCCTATGATCCCTAGATGGTCCCTGGAAAGGGTTCAAGAGATTTATGAATCTATAGAAACTGTAGAGAGAAAGTTGTATGGAAAGCCAGGGGACATTTTCCTGCAAAATCTTATTTTGATTTCCAGTAAATTCAGAATTAAGAGGGCTTGAAATGAAATTGAAGCATCTGAGCAAGAAAAGAAAGAGGGCTTCGTGAAAGAGAGAGTATATGTTGGGAAATGACTGAAGACTTTCTGTTTGTCAGATACCATCTGCTGGCATCCATTGCTATAGCTTGCATAAAGAGCTAGTAGGGAAATATATACAATCATTGTACATTTAGTTATTAAAAAATCACATATAATATAAATGTAAACAAATATTAAACTTAATAAGCCTGTATAATCTTATTATAAGCTATCTTAATTAGACTCTGCAATACCTGTGTAAAGAATTTCCTGTAAGGGGGGCTGGGGAGATGGCTCAGTGGAATAAGCGCTTCCCTGGCAAGCGCAAGGGCCTGAGTTCAATCTCTGGTTCTGCCAAAAAAAAAAAAAAAAAAAAAAAAAAAAAAAAAGAATTTCCTGTAATTACTGGTTAAATCTTAAATGTGGATTTGTAAATAGGCTCATCAAGCCTTGAAAACCTCATAAGACTCCTTTAAAGCTAACAGCCTTATTAAAATAAGAATAATATCTATAAATATCATAGATTGAGTGAATTAGATTTGTTAACTGAGCTTTGTTATTAGGCTGCAAATGTACCATAAAATTAATAGAAATACTATAATTTAGAAGTACATATTAAATATTGAAATACAAGTCAAATCATTATAATGATTTGTTTTTCATTAAAACTCTACTGGCTTCTGATTTGTTAGTAAACAAAGCCTTGAAATATTCCCATTCCATGGAGAAGCAAAAAATAACAAGTAAATGTACAAATATGCAAAGATATGTCGTAAATCCAAGTGGTAAGAGGTGGTATGATGAAAATAAATTAGAATAAGAAGAAAATGAATTAAAGATGGGTTATTCTTTTACATACGAATTCCAAGAACAACTTAATTTCATTATGTCTTGGTTATTATAGCCATGGCATAAAATATATAAAACATAAAGCAGAGATAAAGTCAAATTAAGCTTAAGGATGCTCTAGCACAAACAATTAAAGAACAGAATTTTTAAAAATATCTAAGAAATTATAAAAGTTACATTTCATGAAAAAATATTTTAAAGTTAATAGATATATCAGACATTTATTTCAGAATATTTAGTTATGTAGAATATTAAAATTCAAAAACTTTCATGAAGCGTAGTACTAGTTATCCATAGACTGCGTGTCTTTTAGATACACAACATTTGAGGCTTAATCTATATTCAGGTCTTCTAGCCCTTAAATATATTGATGAGCAAGTCAGTCAGACAGAAGAAAGCCCATGTGCCAAGCTGCGTGGAATTGCATTGTTCGCTGCAGGCTGATGACCGGGAATTATGCATTTATGGCCTGTTATTGGTTCATCATCTTTCACACTCATGCCTGAATTTCTCATTTCACTAAAGTCGTCCCATTTTCCTGAATTTTTAGAGCTCTCAAGTTAAAAGACACACTATCTACTTAAAATAAATTTGAGTTTATTTGGTGTGTATGTTTGAAAATAGAGAGTCAAAATCAAAAAGCAAACTTGTTAAGTATTGATTGAGCATTGACACCAGATGATTTCCTTGAAACTGGACAAGATCAATGTGAAAAACCAAAGGCTTAGATCCAAAGCACTTGCTTCAAAGTGCCAAGAATCCCAGCCCTCAGATGCGACTGCTCACTCTGTCTCTCTCATACCCTAGAGTAGACCATCTCTTTGGTGTGATCTGCAATTCGTGATGCTCAGTTCAGGCACCTCATTCTCTAGCTTCTCCTGTTCTTCTCACTCTTTCCATCTGGTATCTCACTAACTTGGGCTGAAAATTCATTGATTTTTGTCAACTTTTTATTGTCGTTCACCACCTTGTTCCTCATTTTCCTTCTTATTTAACTTTTGTCCTTGGCCTTGCACTTCGATCCTTCCCTTGGATGCACCCTTAACTCCCTCAGTTCTCATTTCCTTTGTTTTACTTTCCTGATGAAGCCTTACCTGTTGAATCCGATCCACTTATACCATGATGCAACCAGCAGAGGCTGAGGAGCACATGGTGTGCTGGTCCCTGTCAGGAAGTTGGTCATTATCCCAGGAGTGCACTGGTGCCGCCCAGGGAAGCCACCGCTTTGGCCTGGTGTTCACACATCAGCTGTCTACGCTGAAGACCCAAGATGGCCATGCCTTTTAGCTCTAGGACCCCACTCTTGTTCACCTATGAGAACTTCACTTTTCAGTGTTTCTGACACCATTTCTTCTTTTAGATCATTTCCATAAACATCCAAACACAATGGGACTTTTCTTTTTTGCTTTTCTTTTCTTTTTTTTTTTTTTTTTTTTTTAATAAAAGAGGCAGCCTTAGGCAAGCATGGTGCCTTATACCTGAGACCACAAGGTTGGGTCCAGCCTGGATCATTGAGGGAACTGGTAACTTGGTGAGACTTTGTGTCAAAAAATCTTGGGAATGTGATGCAGTGCAGGGACTCTGGGTTCAATCCACAGTACCACCACCACCACTAAAAACATACAAATAAGTAAGTAGCCTCTCTAGCCTGCAGCTGCTTCTGCTGTCTTCCATTCTCTTTCTAGATGAATTCCTTACAGCATATCTATCTCCAGAGTCTCCTATTCTCGCAGTCCTAACCAAACAGAAGTTCATTCTGCCTGCTTACTGAAACATTCTTATCAGTGTCACCAGGTAGTGTCCCTCCAGTGTTTCCTGGTATTATCCCAATGACCTGCGCCTTCCGAGATTCCATCAATCTTAAGTCCCCATCTTACTTGACTTGGAGATGTGTTTAAAATCCCATCTCTCCTTTCTTTATTAAGGTACTTCCTTCACTGTACTTTTCATTAATTGCACAACTCAAAGCCCTATAAGGACCAAAATTATTTGTGTAAATAATAACAGCAAACCTGGAACACTGCAGATTCTTTATTTTGCCTACTGAATGACAATGCTGATACATACTGATGTGGAAAATACTGAAATATTTAATAATAGAATCAGGCCCTAGGCCTTCCTGAAGGTGTTAGATAATATAGGGTTCATCAGGCAGAGTGCATGCTGCATAAAGGACTCAAGAAAATCTGCTGTGACCTGGAATGGAAACCAAAGTTACATTTGAATAGTCGTGTTTTTTTTGTAAATAGTTTTGTTTTGACCTTTTGATCAAGTCCCTAAATTCTCCAGGCTGTGCTCAACCTTGCAGTCTCAGGTATAAGGCACCATGCTTGCCTAAGGTTGCTTTTTTATTTAAAAAAAAAAAAAAAAAAAAGTCCCATTGTGCTCGAATGCTTATGGGAATGATCTTGAAGAAGAAATGGTGTCAGAAACACTGAAAAATGAAGTACTCATAGGTGAACAAGAGTGGGGACCTAGAGCTAAATATACTCTCCATATACTTTTGTTCCTCATCTATATAAAATACCATCTTCTGGATAGAGTAGATAGTAATTTTGCATAAAACTTCTCATTTCTAATCACCTTATATATATTTAGATACATAGGAAATCTGCATTGTTAGTCTTCATAACATACATACTTCTAACAGTAACACATTGGTAATTATTATTTAGTTCTAAAAGGAAAAGTTACCAAAGAATTATAGCCATCTTTTCATAAGAAAGCATAGGGTTGGGAGATAGCATGGTAGAATAAACTCTTGCCCGACAAGTGCAAGCGTACAATCCTGAGTTCAATCCCTGGTACCACAAAAAAAAAAAAAAAAAAACATAAAACATATTTTGTTAAGTATGGAGTATTATAAAATAAAATATTTTGTTATTTTTTAAGTTTCAATATAAAAATACAAAGTCATAAAGGAAAACTTAACTGATTTTGTCAACGAACATAAATACAGCTGTTTCCCACTTGCTACAACACTAACACTTTTCATTTGTCACCCCACCATATGTGGTAGGTACTACTATAATCTACATTATCAATTTATAAAAACAGAAAAATGATAAGTAACTTGGCCAAAGTTACACACTGTGTCAATACACTTTGTTCATTTGTCATTGAAGGCAATACATGTATACATATCTTTTATTCTAATCAAAAGCTAAAGTGATAAATGAATATCATTATTTTAAATAAGTTGAATTAAAATAATGAAATTTTTTGCACATTAAATTAAATTTTTGTTTTGAATTGTTTTGTTTACTTCCTAAAATTTAAAGTAGTTACATAATTTTCAGATAAAAAAACTCAGAAGTGTGCTTTTTAATTGTGGTAAACTCAGCTATAAATACAAACATTATGGCAAGAAACTGACAGTAAGTGAAATTTTTTCATTAAATGGCCAGCAAGCATATTTTATTTATAATATTATAGGGAAAAAATTGTTTAATTATTTGAAATTACATTAATAATCATTAAAAAATTTAAAAAGTATTTACACAGATATATTAGGTATTATTAAGTATACCTTCACTTTTTAAAATTTTCCTTCAAAGTTCTATTACTTTTATTTAGAAAAGTTTAAAATTATAGAAAACCGAAGAGTAGTAATTATCAATATTTACATAATCCACGAGCATATTTATTAATTGACACTTTTCCATTTTTGTTTACTGATTATAATTTATTATCTATCATTAGCCTCCTTATTTTTTGCTGAGACATCTAATAAACAAGTTTTAGGGGCAAGCTCAAGAGATAGCCCAGCGGTCTAAGCACCTGCCTGGCAAGCACAAGGAGCCAGGTTTGATTCTCAGTACCACATTCTGTGCTGGCCCTGCCCCGGGCACACTGTGTCTGCCACTGAAACAGGTTGTGGTGGCGCACTCCTATAATCCCAGCGCTGGGGAGGCTGAGAGAAGAAGAGCACTACAAGTCCGAGTTGTGTAGTGAGACCCTATACCAAGGTTTTAGATATTCTACAACATGTTATTTCCTCGCTTCATTAGCATACATTTCCTAATAAGGATTTTTCATGGAGTAGTAATCATTATATATAGCAAAACATTTCACAATGATACTAAAATGTTATTTCATACAGAGTTCATTTAAAAATTCTTTTTCCAATAAGGTCATTTATAAATTTGCTTATTTATGTGTTTACTTCTTTTTTAGCTAGTATTCAATAAAGAATAATTTGCAGAATTTTTCTCAGGCCTTTTCCTGGACACTCATGTTCTTCATGCCAGTTTTCTTCAAAAAATGTTCCCATATTTGCATTTATCTGATTCTTTCCTGTTTAAATTCAGATTAAACATTTTGGCAAAAGGTCTTCATAGATTATGATATTATGTACTTCATTGAGCATATCAGGAGATGCATAATGCCAGTTTCCCTATCATTGCTGATGCACATGGGATCTATCCTGGAAATAGTCCTGGAAAGAGACAACTACCAAGGAAGTCAGGAGGGATGAACAGCTGTATTTTACGCTAGTGGACTTGGCTGTACTAACTTCCTGCAAAAGCCAGGCAGCGAGTGCCTATGAGCCAGCAGTTTTATATGAGGCATAAGTAAGGGCACAAGGGTGGGACAGGATAGCCTGCCAGTTCTATTGATTAGCTAACGGGGCAGAATCCGTGCCTGCAGGGCTGGATTAATGACTATCAGTTGCAAGACTAGCTCAATGACCACAAAGCATGTACGATCAGGCATCTTCCCTGCCAAACTTGAGGCTTGCCTTGCCCACTGAGATACAAGGAAAATGGAGTCGGCACCAGCAAGAACTCTGCCACAGATAGGGGCCTGGCCTCGAGGTCTCTACATCAACATGAACAGAGATCCTCCTCTTCTATTGAGGGGCACCAGGAAGGTCAATCACTTTTAATGTACAAGGAAGGATCTCTTCAGAGTAAAGCTTGGCATAAGAAACCATTTTTACTTGAATTCACAGCCTTTTTTTGTCTACCTGAAAGCATCGGATTACAACCTAGGATGTTGCTTCTGCCCCTCACACAATGCTAGCAAGGACCAGTGGGGGTCACGGCCACACCAGATAAGCCACACAGATCAAAACCACGTGGCAAAGACTCTTGACAATTAAATTGTTATTTGTGACTATATGCTACCAAGTTAGGTAAGGAGGTACAGGTGGCAGCCTCTAAAATAAAAGGTTTATTTAGGACCCAAGAACTCTAAAGTCATACCCAACTTGTATAGGAGATAATTTGTTGAAGCACCACTCACAACAAGAGCCAGGCTAGTCAGAGCATGAATGATAAAAGACCAACAACTGATCCCTGCACTGAGATGGGTCAGAAGATGGAATTAACGGGCAGAGAATTTACAGCAATTATCATCAAAATGCTTCAATAAGAAAATTTAAATTTTCTTGTAACAAACATATAAAATATCAGCAAAGAAATGGCTGTTGTAAAAAGGAACAGAATGAAGATTATAAACCTGAAAAAAAAAATCACAAAAGCAAAAAAAAAGCTTGGATGGGCACAGTATATGAGCACAATATATATAGGTGGATGATGGAAGATAAATTAATTAAATGCATGTGCATGGCATTTACTCATTCTGAACAATAGAGATGAAATAAAGTGAAAAAATGCATCAGCCTCAGGGACCTCTGGGAGAATAATGAAAGATCTGATGTTCTTATAACTGAGTCCTCCAGAAAAAGGGGAGAAGTGAATGGGTTGAGCAAGAAGGAATAACAATTGCACAGTCCTAGGATACACTATGAGATATAAATCAGTAGATTCAAGAATCTTAGACAACCACAAACAAAGTAAACCCAAAGAATTTCATGTAATGCATATCATAAGTAAACTTATGGAAACCAATATTGAAGAAAGCTTGAAAACAGTCACAGATTTAGATATATAAATGTAGATAGACAGACTAATAGAGATATACCTATCTATCTATCATCTATCTATCTATCTATCATCTATCTATCTATCTATCTATCTATCTATCTATCTATCTATCTATCTATCTCTATCTAAGACACTATCAATTTGAAGAAATGTGGGCTTCTCACTTGAAAATACAGCATCCAGAAGAAAGTCACATTAACTGTCAACTACAAATTCTATTGCTCATGAACTGAAGAGGTTATTAAGGCATTTTTAAGCCAAGCAAAACTGAAAGGATAGGTTACTGAATGTATTATTATAAATGACTAAATGAAGTTTCTCAAACAGAAAGGAAATGATAAACAGAATCTTGAAACACCAATAAACAGATAAACAAACAACTAGTAGGAATATATACAATGGATTATCTTCCTGAGTCTTAAAAATGACATTTGATTATTGCCACAAAAATTACAATCTGATACCAAAAAATAATAATATTTAAAGGTAGATAAAGAGCCTACTGCAGTTGCTCATGCCTGTAACCCCAACACTAGGGAAGCTGAGGTGGGAGAATTAATGGTTTGAGATCAGCCTGGGCTACACGGAGTTTAAGGCTGGACTGGGCTACAGACAAGACCCTGCCTAACAAAAACTAGCTGCATTATGAAAAGGTAAAGGGGGTGAAATGGAAGCAAAGTGTCCACATTGTACTCAAATTAATTTTGATAATTGTATGAAAATGTTCTAACTGTGACACGTATCATATATGTAACACAAAGAGCAGTTACCGAAAAGACTTTACTAAAAACTATACTAAAAGCATTATAACTATTGCAAAACAACTCATGAGGAAAGGATATCTTTTCTACAAATGGTTCTGGGACAATGAAACTCACATATGCAACAGAAATCAAGTTGGTTTGTAAAAATTTCTTAGTTTAGGATGGTTAATATCCACATCCTATTGCTTGAGTTTTGCTTGACATGAATTTACTTAGTGAATTAGGGAATAATAACCTGGTCTTCTAGCTCCTGCTTTCAACAGTCAGGAAGTCCTTTAACACTGAATGTTAATTCCTAACGGACAACAGTTGGTTTAAGTGAATTCCTCTTTTACTTGAGGTCGCACGTTTTAGCTCCTCCAACTCACTTGGGAAAATTTTGGTGAGATAACAAAGGCTGGCTGAGAGAAACTTCATTATTTCCATTGTCCTTGAGAATATCTTAAGTCATACAGCCATAAATTCGCATAACAAAATGGAATGAAATTTGTAGATTTCCTTTACCCACCATAGATAATTAACATTTAAACTTTTCCTCAGTTTAAAGATGGAACCCAAGACTAAAGGATTAAAACAGCAGCAGCAGCAGCACAAGAAACTTCTGGCAGCAATGCTTTCCCAAGATTCCTTTGACTCCATCCACAGCCCCACCCCGTCTGTAACAGAGGAAGATATTGATAATGAAGATGATGCAATGGAGTTGCTGGGTAATTTTAAAAATTAATCATTTCTCATTTTTCTTCTTTAGCATTGTAAAAGTGTGTGGTGATGAAGAGATTTCAAAGTTTTTTAATTGCTTTGTCTTTAGGAAAAGAAATCATTAAACATATACTTTCTTTACCTGAGACTTTCATGAATTTTCATGTAAGAACTAAACTGAAGTAATGAAGCATATGAAATACCTTTTAGGCTATAGTTTGTGCTCCATGAATATAGCACTTTCCCTTCTGACTTAATCAAGCTTTACTGCGTGAAACTGGGATATAAGTTCCAGTATGTCTGCTTTACGCTCTGATTATAATTGCACACCTACTATTTATAAAACACACCCAAAGTGCACACTCCAGGCCTCATTCTAATGTGTTATTTTAAAGACGTTTAGAAAAATAGAATAAAATTTAAAGAAGCAGATAGTGAATAAATACCCGATGTCTTTCATAAGTGATGGGAAAGTTTGAAAAGATTTACTAGTCTTTTTAGGTTCATTACTTTCATGAAACTTTATTAACGTTGTATGTGTAAAATATCTTTTTACACTTTCATTGAGGTTTGTGTATGTTTTACTCCAAAACAAACCTCTTCATATACATTTTTAAAATTGCAATTCACTTGGAAAAAAATCATTTTTTCAAGAGAAGGAAATGAAATTTTACTTCAGGGCAAATAAACCATATATATAACATGTTTTTAATTCAGTAATATTTTTATCTATTATCATAGCATGAATAAATATCACTTATTCTATTATAAATAATTATCATAATCTCTGAATGCATTTGTGGTAATATTCTGTTGTATTTTAACTAAGCAGAGAATACACCCAAGGATTTGAAAGCTTCATGCAAATTTTCCTGTAGAAAGTGGAATCTCAGGAAAATGCAGCCATTTAAATTCTTTTCTAAACCATATTTTCTGGCTATCAGGGTTTGGTAATAAATTATTTTCATTATAATAACTCATCTACGTCTCCATGCAGACTTACAAACGTGTTACATAGTTAGAGGCAACAGGTTCCGAGATGTATTCTGATGGTATAAATAACTGCATTCATCTGTTAAGGAGACTGTATCATGACATTTCACTGTCTGTTATTGGTCTTCTTACTTTTTTTTTTTCTTTTGCCATCTTTTAATTTGTTTTCCTGCAGCCAAGTCTTATCTTCCCACTGCACACCATTAATGTGGCACATGTGGAGATGTGGGCGTGGCCTTCTCATTCAACTTCCTTTCAACAGACTTTTACTAAACACTTGTTACATTCCAATACTGGGCCTGGTTCTTGGGACACAAATATAAAATAGTGATGGTGTCTGCAAGAACGTGGCATTGTAGCTTTCAAGATAAACATGCAAATGTATCACTTCGGTGTTGTTCTTTATCTCTGAAAATTAGATTAAGCATGCAGTTGTTAGGTAGCACCTAATTTAGAAATTTGGGGACAATGACCAGGGAATATTTCTTAGAGAAGCTTGTTGTCTCCATTAGTTCTGAAAGATAAGATGGTGTGAGCTTAGAGAAGGGGTGTGGTCACTGCTCTGCAGGTTTGCTCAGCGAGGTGTAGCTTCTTTTGCACCTGTGCTCCAGGAAGGGGCCTGTACTTTGTTCCTCTGCTCTGCTCAGCAGCAGTGAAAAAGGGGCGTGAGATCAAGGGATTCTGCGGGAGCCTCGGGTGTCCATTCAGCACTAGTCTCCCTAGACCTGAGCTTCTGTGTTCCACAGATTCTAGTCTTGCAAGCTGAGGTCCTTTGGATTGTACATGATGATGAGCAATTAATAACTGATCCTGATTAATTCTTTTTTTCATTTAGGCATCTTAATTCAAGTTCCAAGCACATTTAAAAATGAAAATTATGGAAGGGCTTGAACTTTTTGTGATCCAACATATCACAAGGGACTAGTAGTATAATAAAATTGGTCTCTAAGTCATGAAACTTTCCTGTAGTATCCAGCAAAGTTCTAGTACACTGAATTTTTCCCTAAAATAATGCCGTGTACAATTTCCTATTTCTGTAACTACTTTCAGAGAAACGTGATTCTGTCAATTTATGGAAAATACGTTACTTTCTTTAGACTTTATGTGAGGTCAAATTTAGCATATAGAGTCATTGCAGAATATAGTAGAGAAAACTGGTATTGAAAATATAATCTAAATATGTTTTAGAATGAGTTTTCTGTAATGTATGTGATTTTTAGGATTTAACTTGTCATTGCTGTCTTTATGAACATATAATTTGCTGAAAACTTCAATAATTTTGCATGGGAAACACTCTGAAAATACTGTGAAGTGATAAGTAAAAGGTATTATTATTAACTAACTTTAACATAAAAAAGAATTACTCTTCAATAAAATTCACTGATTTATAAAAAAAATAAATAAAATTCACTGATTTAAAGAACAAGTCTTAGTTGAACTAGTAAGTAAAACTACTGATACTTATTTTATATTTAAAAAATCTAGCATTGTTAATATATAATGATCAATAATTATGCACTGTGGTGCAAATGTACATTTGTAGAATTCTGAATGTACTTATTAGGCATGTAAAATAATATAGCACAGAACCTAAAATCTTTTAAGATTATTTTCTGTAAAAGTGTATCAAATACTAGCTACAAACTAGTGGTACCAGGTTGTTGTGGTGGTGCTCTGCTGTAATCCCAGAACTCAGGAGGCTGATAAAGGGAGATTGCCCCAAGTTCAAGGCCAGCCTGAACTCTGTCTTCAGAAAAATCATAGAACAAAACTAACTTAGTATGAAATTAATACTATCTATCAAGAATAAAATCGTCAACCTTATGTTTAAAAAAAATCAGTTTTAAGCATCTCTGGAGTTTTCTGTAATTGTACATGTTGAATGCATGCCAAGTTACCTCAAACTATTTAGTACTTAGTCTGAAATATAAGATGTTCTCAGAAAATGTCTACAGTAAGTAAATACAGAGAAACTGCAATATCAAAAAATTTAGATCAATGACTTTTAAAAACCTATATAATTTGTAATGGTAAAATAAGAAATTTATTAACACTGTTACATGTTTAACCTGTTATTA
>PVKA01002254.1:95922-119976 GCA_004027165.1 Ctenomys sociabilis | reverse complement strand
ATAATTTGGGGAGAGGAGTTTAATTTTGTTTAGTTTGGGGCCTTTTATGTTTCACTCGTCAGCATAGAAGGAACTTTTATTGTCACTAAGAGTGACCTTCAGTACTCTTCCATTGAAATCTCTTCTTGTTTTTGACTTTTGGTAGTGGTAGTGCTTAGAAAGTGCTGGTAAGCTTTTTCCAGCAGCTTTGGAACTCTTAGCAGTGGACCTGAAGGGCACTGCATGCCTTTGGGACATGCTGATTGGAAAATTAGAGGCTGCAAGAACCTGAGTGTCAGTTTGCATTTTTTCCCCCACACTCTGTGTGTGATGCCTCTGAAAAAAGCTTCTCTGGGTTAATGATACACTTAGTGTAATCAGTAATATGGTAAGTGAAGGTTGAGATTGTGCTTGCTGGAAAAGAAAGAGCAAGAGCAAATGGGTTTTGGACTAATACCTGCTTTTTAATTGCTACCATTTAAAAAATCTGATATGCCTGGTGAAAAGACAAAAATTTTAGATGACCTTTTAAAGAAAATTACACAGTGGTCAGAGCTTACTAATAGGCGTGGAAAGTGTGTGGCTGGATTAGGTAAGGGAGAAAACAAATTAGAGCTGTTTGTTTAAAGTATGAAGTTTGGAGATACAATTTAGTTTTAATTGATGACTCCAGAAAATGATGTACTGTAGCTATATATACTCACACTAATGGGCTTTGGATGCTGATCGTTATCTGAGAAACACCTCCTCCTCTTCTGAGCTGTTTTCTTGTTCCTTGTAGCATCCTTTAGTAGCCTCTTCGTTTTGGATTTGGCTTGTACCTGCAGTTTGGCCTAGTGTCATTGGATTGATTTCTTTTCATGATGGATGGAGTGTTTGGCCC
Source organism: Ctenomys sociabilis (assembly GCA_004027165.1). Taxonomy (NCBI): domain Eukaryota; kingdom Metazoa; phylum Chordata; class Mammalia; order Rodentia; family Ctenomyidae; genus Ctenomys; species Ctenomys sociabilis. Next base: position 119,114 of record PVKA01002254.1, on the reverse strand, counting down.
AATTGTTCAGTGTTTGTAGCTGTCAGTGATAGAAATGTTCACATTTGGAGCAGCACAATTGGCTTCACCCAAGGAGCCTGAGAGAACATACTCTCTGCCTTCCCCTCTCCTCATTTGTCTGAGGTGTGGAATGGGGACCAGGACTTGTCAGAACTTCCCAGCTGATTTTAATGTACTGTCTAGTTGCAGTATACTTTCTGATCTGCTCTCAGCATTGTGACCCAGCCTATGCTGTCTAGTATGATAGCCTCAAGCACCAGGTAGCTACCTATATTTAAATTAACTAAAATTAAATAAAATTACTCTCTCAGTCACACTGTCCGTATTTCAAATGTTCGATAGCCACAGATGGCTCATGGCTGCCATGTTGGACAATGCAGGTATGAAATGTCTCCATCCTGGCAAAAGGCTTTGTGAGCACCCTAGGTCTAGGCTGGCTGTAAGATGTCACCAGAACCTAGAGTTGTGGACACTTAAGAAGTGTGACACAGGAAGTGCAGTCTTAGAATAGAGCAAATCCCATAGGACTTGCCAGGCCTGAGTTGCTGGGTACTTTTTTCTAAGCAGCTTTTTTCTGAATGGTCTTTTTGGCAACAAGCCCCAGAGCAGTTGTTGCAGTGGATTAGATGTCACATCTCACAGACACGCCCCATTTAAAATAGGCTGGCTTGAGGGGTGTAATAAAAACTAAGGGCAAGCAAAGGTAAACCTGAAGAGAGGAGGGCCAGGGAGAGAAAGAATGTAGCTTTATTCCCTCAGCTGAGGAATGCCCTTTAAGAGAGTGTGAAGGGTTGGGGTAAGACTAGGTGAGAGTGCATTTTATCCCTTCTGTGGAAGAAAGACCTGTCTGGGTTGTTCGCCTTTCCTGGCTTGTTTTTCTAGTGTATGGGAGATAAGCACAGGGGTGGCATGGGTCTGCACTGAAATAAAGCTCTATTGTAGGCCTTCATCTTTTTAGAGGACTGGGGCAGAGAGGTTGAAAGTAGGGTCAAGCCAGGTTCCTAGTGAATATCTATAATATCAGGCTGCTGTGAGGCTGAGGCAAGACTGAACAGAGAAGCCCAGTATGGACAGTTTTGTGGCCTTGTGCCAAAAATTTTTTTTAAAAAAAGGACCAGAGGCCACAGCTCACTGCAGAAGATGTAGGTTCAGTCCCCAGTACAAAAAAAAAAGGGTCAACAGTCATGTTTATTCAGACAGTCACATAAGTTGCAAGTAGGGTGAGGTTGTGGGAAAGAGAAGAGTTAAAGGAAAATGAAGTATACTAAAGGATGTGGATTTTCTAAGCCACCCTTTCTTCAGGCAGGCCTCCCACAGAAAAGCTGTGTCAAGGCTGAGTATCCAGTCTCTGCTGTCCAGGTTCTTCGCTTTATCTTCTCTTGCACTTTCTTGAGCTTTAAATCTTCCCCAGGAACAAATTTCTATTGCTTTCTTTGAGCCTGTTAAAAAGAAAATGCCAGGAAGAAGAGCACATTGATCAGATGCATGCAGGTCGTCCAGGGTTAGGAGCTACAGGGGCTTAAAAAGCCCTGGGAGTCACTTGGGAGGACTCACCCCCTTGTCAGTCTGCTGTTAATCCAAGGTGAAAGGTAAGGGCTGCTTACAGATCTCATTTCTTTGGTTTATACCACTTGTCAGGTATATCTGAATACCTGTTTGCGTATGGTAACTGTACACTACTGACCATTTAACCTGAGGAATAACTGATCAGAACCCTCTTACTCTCATTTTTAGGGTTAGGGTTAGGAATTGTGTTTGTTTTCCACCCACTTACTTCAACCCTCATTTTGACTGCTTTAAGAGAAGACAGACCTTTTCTTTCTCACTGTCAGTAATTTTTACTTTTTGTTAACACATACTATTTTAAATTATGTCTAGCATTTTTCTTTTACCTGGGTTTCTATATTCTCTTTGTTCAAATTGAGAGAGCTAAATAGGAAATGTTGATATCTCCTAAAAGCAAGAAAATAAAAGATTGGAAGGACCAAAAAGAAATGGTAAGAGGATAATAGGAAAGTATTAATGATTTAATTTCATATATAGTAGAGAGTTTAAGTGTTCAAGTTGTTGCTGGTTTTCTTTGCTTATGAATCTTCATGAGACCTTTGTACAATTAAATTTTAAAGGACACGTAGAAAGCTTGCCTTCACTTAGTGCAGTACACAAAAAACTAGAAATTGATTGATCAGGGTTCTTGCCAATGAGATTAATGTACAGTTAAAAGGGTGAGACGTGGTACTTCAGAAGATCATTTTGTTTGTTTTCCAGGTACCACACTCAAAACTACTATGAAAGAGCTTTAACATATATGTAGAAAGTCTGGACCATATATATCCCTAGGTCCTGGATATATAGGAATCTATGTTTTGAGCTTCCTAGGTGATTTTGGTAACCAGGTTAACTTGTGGGCTACTGGCTCTATTGCCATTCTTCAGTTTTCAGATGTGAAAACTGAAGACTAGGAAGGTGAACTGATTGCCTTCCAACAGAGGCAGCCAAAGGTAAGACTATATCAGGGATCTTTCTAAGGCTCTTGGCACCTTTGAGAAGTAATGTCTCTGTTTCTACTTTAGAGTACTGTGTGTCTGACTCATACTGCAGTCTCCTTCCTAAAATCTTTGCCATTTCTGTTTTATTTTTGACATTGAGTTGAGTCCTGCTCTTCACTCCCAGGGTGTGATCTGTTGTCTTATGTGAAGGGTGGTGTGTGTGTGTCACAGCTCTGTGTGGTCACATAGGCTGGGTGTGAGCTCTGAAGGTGATCTTGGAGACTTTTCCATAGGTCTTAGTGTCGTATATTATCTCAGCCTGGTGGTTTCTTCACAATTTAGTACCTACTCTCCTTAGCATTAAAACAAAAGTCCCATGTCTTGATATTTTTGGCTATAGAATAATTCCAGGTGATACATTTTGTGTAGGGAAAAAACTGAAAATTATTCACACTTTTCTATGAGTTATTTTTCTATCTTCAGTTTTCATGAAGCTATTAATCTTACAGAAGGACTAATTTTATAATGAGTAATCTGAACAAACATACTTATATACCGTATTTAATTCTAGTGTGGAAAAGTTAAAAGTAGTTGTTATGGTTTGTGTCTAGTTTTCCCTGCAAAGCCTCATGAAGTCATGGGGTGGCTTCTGGAGTTTGTGTTATATCATTGTGGAGGTAAGTGCTGCACCCTGGCCCTGGGGTGGGTAATATGCATTGCTGTGTGAGGAGGGGAGAGAGGCTTGTTAGCTATCTGAGCTGCTGCTTCTCCCTTTGCTCTTGCTCTTCCCACCACCATGAAGGGCTGCTCTGTGCCATGTGCCACTCTGCCTTTCCTTCCTTAATTTTGGTTGTTGGGTATTTTTTCCCAGCAACAAGAGAAGAGTAACTGAGATGGTACTGTTAACCATGGTGAGCTAAAACAATGATTTAATTTTCTAGAAATAGAAAGTAAAGAAAAACAACTTTTGGGGCCAGGGAGATAGCTCAGTAGTAAGCGCTTTCCTGGCAAGTGCAAGGGCCTGAATTCGATCTCTGGTTCCACAAAAGAAAGAAAGAAAGAAGAAAAATAACTTTTATGAGTGTGTGTGTTTGTGTGTGTGTATATATATTCACTTACTGTATAATCTAGGTTGCCTTTCAGTTTGATTTGTATTCCAGGCTGGCCTTGAACTCACCATCCTCCTGCTTCAACTGCTCAGTGCTGGGACTATGGATATAGTCTATATCTGGTAAAAAAAAAGAATTTTTATGCTTAGGGTTGATATTAGAAATGAGTAGTCAGATAAAAAATGTAATTGAATATACTTTGAAAAGTATGTGATAATATGCAAATGTTGCCTAAAATATATTTAATCCTATATATGTTTCTGTAAGAATATGAAAATCTCAGTATTTTCTGCTCATGATGATATTATAGAACCACCCCCCATGAATCTGCTCAGTTTTGCTGCCACGATGATGGAAAACAGGTTTTGTAGCTTTTATACACCTATCTTTTAATTTAGAAAGTATTTAAAAATCTTCTCTGGTAGTGCTTTAGTTTCATTGGAGTCAACAAAGTAAGGAAAATAGGACATTTGAACAACCTTGAAACCAGTGTGATGGTAATGGTAGAGCTCCCTCAGAGGTCAGGTTGAGGTTCTCTAGAAATTTCTGATTGGAAATAAGAATTTTAAAGTAACTGGGTGCTCTGTTTCTCTACCCTAAGTGATTTTGTAGTCAGTGGCAGTGTTTTTGCTTTGAATTGGAGAACTGCCTTAACCTTTAGCAGGGTAGATGTGTGAGTAATGTCAATAAGAATGTTGAGTACTTGCCGTGTGCTGGGTTCTGCTCTGACACCAAGGCACAAAAATGAGTCAGAGAAAGTGTTCAGATGAGGAGCTGGAGCACCCTAGTATCATGGTCCTTGTAGTCATAGATGGGTATGTCTTACTCAGGTAGGTGCCAGATGGGAGGACAGGCACAGCTCTCTGAAGGATAAGGCTTGAACTCATTCTTGCACTATAATTCGTGTTAGCTGGAAAAAAAAATGAAGCGTTGGGAGAGCTGTAAGCAGAGGCAAAAGGATTCACAAAACTAGGAGAGAAAACAGTATGCTTTGTGCTGCCAATAGACCAGTTCTGCTGTGACTGGAGTAGAGAGGAGTGAGGTCAGCTAAAAAGTAGCTCATCCAGAAGAAAAAGGAATAGGGCATTGAAGCATTTTAGGCAAGGCTGTAATTTTCAAAGCACACTTGAACTGCAGTATGGAAGAGGATGAAGTAGGGCTGAGTAGGGAAACCACATAGCTCAGTGGTAGAGCACCTGCCATAAGGCCCTGGTTGATACCTAGTGCCATCACCACCACATCAGTGAGGTAGAGAAACCAGTGAGGAGGCCATGGTCGCGATTCAGTTGAGGATTCCTCAGGGGAAGTCAAGACCATACTGGGAAAATTTCGGACTCCAGAAAAATTTAATAGTAAGACTGAGTGACAGGGTGGGGGAGGTGGCTCAGTGGAATAAGTGCTTCCCTGGCAAGCGCAAGGGCCTGACTTCAATCCCTGGTTCCGCCAAAAATAAATAAATAAATAAAGACTGAGTGACAGAAAAATCTCTCCAGGCATTATAGCTTGTTGCTGTAAGGATTTACCTTTCTTCTTACATAGTTATAGATTGTGAAAGTCTCTGAATTTAAATTTGTGTCAAAGATCACCCACATTCTTTAACAGGATTTTATAGATTTCAGGTATGTTTCCTACAATTAGGTAGAAAATTTTTCATTACCAACTGGATATGACGGAACTGTTGCAGTCAGCATTCTTTTTTTTTTTTTTTTGGGTGGAACCAGGGATTGAACTCAAGCCTCTGTGCTTGCCAGTCAAGTGCTTGTTCTATTGAGCTATCTCCTCAGCCCCTTCAGTCACCATTCTTGGTGAAGAACTGATTGAAAGTTGTTGATCATATTATGTAGGGGAATAAATATTTTGTAGTAAATGTGTTCTTGAAGAGTTGCTGTTGTGTTGTTTTGAGCATCATGTGTTAAGTGCTGTATAGCCATGCTAGCTTAAATTGATCTATTGAAAATTCTGTGGTTCAAAGAATTATTTAAACATTATTCTTATTTTTTCTCTTTTCTAAATTCAGATTATTTTATTAGGCTTCACTTGTTAGCACCATGCTCTAACCAACTGAGCTAACTGGCCAGCCAGGCTTCACTTGTAACCTCTCAAAGAAATAGCATGACAGGTGAACATAAAAAGCACAACAAAACCAAAGTTTGAAAATATTTGCTTTGAGGGCATGCTATAATTTTAAAAATAATTTCTGATTATGATCTGTTCTGTTCTCTTCCCCCTTCCCCTCCCTTTCCCTCTCTTCTCTTCTGTTCTTCTGTTCTGTTCTTTCCTTGTTGCATTTCATGCTCATCTCTTCTCCTTTTTTGGTACCAGTGATTGAACTCAGGATCTTGCATTTGCCAGGCAGGCGCTTATGCACTGAGCCATCTCCACAGTCCTCCTGTGCTTTTTGGCCTGGTTTACACATGTTAACAGGAATAAACTCATGTACTTTTACTTCTATTTGTGCTCATTTTTGTTACATCATGAATTGTATCCATGTTAAAAACTTTTCATTTCTGCATGAAGTAGATATATAATGTGCTGTTACTGAACATTTAGGTTGTCTTCATTTTTCTTTTTTTTTTGCATAACAAACAAAAATAAGAACAAAACAAGAAACAAACAGTGGTCTGCATATATATTTTTATCTGAATTCATCTTCTCCCTTAGATTTCTAAGAGGCAAGTTGCTCCATCTAAGGATTTTTACTATCTGTTGAAAGGCTTTGCCCTTCCCTGGACCTCATTGCAGGTGTCTAACCCGCTATCCTTTCTGCTAACTTCTCTGGGAGAAGCCTACTGACTTAAACAGGCTGGTAACATTTTCTGTGTGATTTGGTTCTTAATAGTTAAAAAGTTTCATTCTGGAACAGTTTATAAATTACAGCAGTCTTCATGCTGAGAATACATGGACATGTGTGCTGTGTCTCAAGCAAAGACATTCCTACCCTATGGTAGAAATGTAGTTGATTATTGGGTGGATTTCTTTGCTTTTCAGATGAAATTTATTGGCTTATATAAAGTAGATCAGAAAAGTAAATAAAAAGCTGTTAGGCTCTGCTTAGTCCCATTATGCTTTTATACTCCAATTCTTATAAAATTGTAGTTAGAAAAGTGTGCACATTGTACATTGTATATTTAATGCTCCTACAGAATATTGAATAGAATATTTACGAGGAAATTCAGCCTTTTCAAGTTCAGATAGAATCAGGGGTAATGTCTTGAAATTTTTAGTTTTAATATAATCTTCTCTGTGTTTTGGACTGTTCTATGTATTCTACAAACTATATGCTTTTTTTGTGTTGAGTTTAATTAGGCTAAATTTGGAAGAGAGGGTTAAAGATTTAAGTATCAAGAAGTAGACACTTAGCCTGTAAAATTGCTTTTCTATTCACACCTCCTGTTGACTTTATTGCTTAATAGTCTCCTAAACAGGAGACCTCTGAACTCTTATGTCTGATTGTAGGTAATGATAGAGAGGCCATCAGAGACACAGAAAGCAATTTCCCCCTAAAGTCACATGAGTAGGTTACTTACTGTCTTTCCTTGGAACACAAAAAAAGAAAGGGCCCTTCTTCAAGATTCTCATACAATCATAATGCTCTGCACTTTCTCACAATACCACTATGGACAATTATAAAGAAGCAATTAATGATGGGATCCAAATCCTGAAGAGACTGAGACACAATGTAGTAGAATTGGACAGTAGACAGCACAAGTTGTTATGTAACTCTAATTCAGGTATGACTCAATAAGTTTCATATGCAAAGATTGGATTTTAAAAGTCATTGAATGCTTAGGCATAAGATTGTAGGTTGTTTCTTATAAAAGAACTTATCCTTGTATAAGTACTATTTGTTCATCATTTGAAAAATTGAACTGGAATATCCTGTGATTTTTTTTTTTTTAACAACTACCTATGGCCTGTGATATGACCCACATGGACCCCTTGTAGATAATTGCCTAAAATACCTAGAAATAAAATGAAAGTGTATAGCCACTCAAAAACTTACACACATGGGCCAGGGAGATATCTCAGCAGTGTAAGTGCCTGCCTAGCAAGCTCAGAGTCCCAAGTTTGATCCCCAGAAAAACAAAACAACAATAACAACAAAACCCTCATACAAATATTCATAGTAGCTTTGTTTGTAGTAGTCCCTGAGTAGAAATAACCTGTGTGTCCATTAGATGACTGATAAATAACCAACTCTTCAGTGGATTACTGCTGCTCAGCAATGAAAAGAAATTCACTGTTGCCAGCCCCATAACCACTGCTGAATCTCAAAATAATTACACTGAAGGTGGGTGTGCCAGCACAAGCCTATGATTCCACTGTGTGGGAGGCTGAGGCAGATCACTGTGAGTTCGAAGCCACCCTGGAATACATAATTAGTTCAAGGCCAGCCTGTACTACATAATGAGACTGTCTCAATTTTTAAAAAATGTGATTACACTAAGTAGCTAGACCTCACCAGACTTCAAACTTCAATACAGAAAATGTAATTTATAGTGACAGCAGATCAGTAGTTCTCTGGGGATAAGGGATAGCAATAAGTAAGGAAAGGCTAGAAAAAATGGTGTATAAGGGCATTGTGAGAGCTTTTTGGAGTGATGGATATGCCCATTTTTCTTTATTTTGTTGGTCATTTCATGGCTGTACACATATGCCAAAACTTGCCATATATAAATAGTATACATATATCAGCTATATCTCAATAAGACTGTTTTTGTTTGATTGCAGTACTAGGGATTGAAACCAGAGTTTTGAAGGCTGACTATTTTTTTTTAATTAAAGAATGCTAAGGAGACCAGGGAGATGGCTCAGTGGAATAAACGCTTCCCTGCCAAACGCAAGGGCCTGAGTTCAATCCCTGGCTCTACAAAAAAAAAAAAAAAAAAAAAAAAAAAAAAAAGAATGCTAAGATAAGTACTGTTTCCCTTTTTCTACTCCCTCAGCTCCCAGCCCTCCTGTGTCCTACTCAGCCAGGTCACAGCCCAGATCAGGGATAGAAGTGGGCCTTGCAACAGAATGCAGGGATAGAGGAGGGGAACAGAGCCTGCATTGAATTACTCCTGCAGGAGGTGAGCTCGACTGTGAGGAAGATAAAGTCTGGGACCACAGGGATGTGAGGGTTTGTGGCAGGGAATGGAATTGGAGGAGAGAAGGAACTTGTTAACTTATCCTTTAGATTTAAACTTTACTTGAAAGCTTTGGAGAATCATTGACAGGCAGTAAGCGGAGGAGAGACCACATGAGCTCATCTCTAGGAGCATGAGAGGCAGAAATCTCAGGCCAGAGTCCAAGAGATCCTGGTAAGATGCGACCTTCATTTTTCCCATCCCAACCTATCCAAAGAAGGTCCCTGTTGCCCCTAGAGAGCTCCAACACCATAGCTCTCATAACTCTCCGATTCCTCAAATACCCTCAGGCAAAAGTTGTCTTGGCTCTTATCAACTAGATTTCAGCTTCATTTCTTCTTAGCACTTAATAAAGTTGATTTGTATTTATAGTTTGTCTATTTTACTTTTATTTGCCTCATTTAACAATTGATCAAAATAGTTAATCTGCTACTGAGGTATCCAATATTCCACTAATTTGTCTCTTTAATCTCTGTCTCCCTTCCTGTTACATCTTCACAAATTAAATTTCTTACTAGTACAACAACAAAAAAGAAATACAAATTAGTTGTAATATTTTAAGTCTTGCAGTAAGCTTACTTGAGACTCATTCTCTTCTTCCCCTGAGACTTGCTTTATCCATTAAGTTTTCCTCTTTATGTCTTCATTAGTCTCCCCCCCCCCCCCCAAGCTAGGAGTTTCCTTTCTCCTTCCACAGTTTACCTGCCTTGGGTGCCATTTCCCCACAGTAGAAGCCAGCCATTTGGATTCAGTTGTTGTAGTGAACATTGGCCTGACGTGCTACCCTTTGATAATTGAAGTTCAGCAATTGCTTTTCCTTCACTAATGTGTTTGGGCATTGAAGAAATCATAACCACTCACTGTCAGCCCCCAAGGACTGAGCCCCACCAGCTCATCCTGAGCCCTTCTCCAAGTCATTGAATTTAAAGGCTACTTGGAACCACCTAAAAACGTCTTTTGTTACACAAAGAACTGTGTTTTATGCTGCCTACATTTTGAAAAATATTTGCAGTTACTTTGGGAAGTGAGTGTCAGGAAGTGCTGCCCTCTGGCTGAACTCTCCTACGAAATTCATAAATAGGGGTTTCTGCTCTGCATAGCAGGACAGGTGCAAGTGTGTGCCAGTGACCTCGCAGCTGGAGACCATTTCTCTGAATGTCCTGCCAGGAGACATCTGCTCAGGAGATGAGTAAAAAATACAAAAAGTGCATTTTGGTTGGCACTCTTAGTTTCTTCTTCTATTTTTTTTCTGGGTACCGGGAATTGAACTCAGGGCGTTAGGCTTGCTGGGCAGGTGTTTATGCTGTTGAGCTATCTCATCTCCCTGGACCCAGTTGTTTTGCACTCTTGTTTAGGAGGTCCTTCAAGACTCAAGTTACTATCTGCACACTTGTTATCCCAGCTGTTCAGGAGGATGAGGCAGGAGGATTACAAGTTTAAGTCCAGTCTGGGCACCTTAGCAAAACCAGTTCTCAAAAATATAACTAGGCTGCTCAGTGCTTCCTTGATTCATCCTAGGACCAGAAAGGGATGGAGGAATCAAGCTGCTATCAAGTTTTCTGTGCACTTTTTGGCTAAAGAATGTTAGTCTCATCCGACAATGCTGCTGTGTTAATCTGGGGTGTTCAGCATGAAAGTGGCCTTCAGGCTCTAGAGCCAGCCCAGATCCAGGCCACAACATGAGTTAAGGACATCGACCAGTGCTTCCGTGGTTTTTCTGTGCTGGCAGCACTCTGTATTCACAGTTTAGTACAGCTGCCATAAACTCCGTGTTCTGAGTGTGTACTGCTGGTGTGATTGAAACACTGAGTTATAAATTTAATGTTAATTAACATGAAATATGATGACTGTTGGACAGCATAAAAAAGGTGTAGAAGCTAGACCAGTGTGTGTGAAGCCCAGCTCCATTTCCTTTGACTTTGTTGACTTTTGGCGAGTTTCTCCTCATTGGTAGCTTACAGGGTTTCTTTTATGTCTGGGGAGTACAATGATGCCCTGAACTCATCATTGCCTCTGAAGAATCCTGGAGGGTTACCATTTGTCCTTTTCTGGAAGGGCTTCTTTCAATTCAGAAAAATAGTGGCATACAAGTAGGTTTTTGTGTTTGTTTTAATTTTTATTCCTTAATAAAAAAGTTGGAAACCTATGTTGATCCTTCCATTTGTGTTTGTTAAACTTCACTGGTTCATGAGACCAAAAAGTCTTGTGTAGAACACACTACTGCAGTTATTCTGTAAAAACCTTACCAAAAAAAAGAAGACTTGACATCTCTCAAGTAGTAAAAGAGCTGCTTTTGACCCATAACAGATTTGATAAGAAGTGGACATAATGAAAGAAGGTGACTGGTTATTTACTTGTTGATTTGCTTTCAGCACTTGCAGAAAAGTTGAGGGAGGAGAACAGAACAGAATGATTTGCTTTTACATATGAAAAACATTACAATGTTAGCCTGGTCCAGCCACTGGCATAAAAACTATTTCACAGTTAAATCTCTAAATGATGGCCTGAAAGCACAACATTTGCAATTAGCTAGTTTTATTAATAGAGGCTGCAGGTGATAGAAGTAATGTGGAAGGCATTTTCAGGCAGATAAAGCTTTAGAAACCTCCACATCTGCACATGATTATGAAGCCCTGTTGTTACTTTGTTTTCCCCCTTTCTTTGGCCCACATTTCTCACCATGAACTAATGGTACATAATAATAAAATCCTGGATGTCAGCCAGCCCAGTTTTGGCTGACTTCTCCAATGTTTGTGAAAGTTGAAAAAGCAATGCAGCTGTTCTACTGGGTGCTTTCCAGTGGAGGATATGTTTTCCAAATCAAAGACCAAATGGTAATTGAAATGTAATCAGTATTTTGGCATCTTGGTATTCTAATCCTTTTCACGATGTGTGATGGTAATTGTTCATTTCTTAGGTTTTATTTTGTGTTTTCCTGTGATCTGTAATAAAAGTGAGAGAAAAGAGTGTTTCAGGCAGTTTTTCATTGTTGAATAGACTGCCCAATTCCAGAGATGACGGAGAAGCTTCTGGATCAGTTAGGCAGGCTGCGGGCTTGTGTGCCTTGTGTTCTACTCTTAAGCCATTGAAATAAACTTACTCTACTCAGGGACGAATACACCTTTTCTAGATCCAGATCCACCAGGCTGAGGTGGGCAAAGGGCAGGGTGTGTATAGGTGATTTTATTAGTATTGGGGGATTATGAAGGTTTTGTTTAAGCTGGCAGGAACTCAGTCAATTAATTGTTCTCAGCTCTTGGCTGCATGCTTTAAAGATCCTGAGCCAGGCTAATTAAGTCACAGCATCTCTACTAGTGCTTATGATGTGGCTGAGATTGGGAAACAGATTTAGTGCATGCCTCTCTCCTTATAGAGAAGAAAACTGAGGCACTTAGTAGCTTGGTAATCTGTCCCACATCACCTCCTGTGACTGGTCTCGATATGCTATGGTGGGTGTGGGTAGGGCTATCTGTGGACCACCAGAGAAGCCTGCGACCTGCTGAGCTCCTGGACATAAGACCCTGAGTTAGCAGTGCTGGATCACCCCCCACCCCTGCCCTTCTTTTCTCCACAGACACTCACGTTCCCCAGGGAGAGGGTAGGAAATGGTCTCATGGACCTTTTTTTCTTCCAGATAGATATGTAGTTAGCTAAATGATATGCCAACTTCTGCACCATGTGCTATTTATTCTGTTTCTCAGGGTAGCCGGTCACCTGTGCCTTTTGTAGAACTCTCTCTTCTTCCATTTAAGAGAACAAACAATACACATTATTTCAGCACAGTGTTTGGTTTAACTATTTCCGGTGCTGTGAGTATCCATTAAACATAGCTTAAGGGCCAGCCAGATAGTTTAGCAGATAGTTTAGTCTGCTTAGGCAGAGTGCAGAGGCAGGGTTTCGATCCCAGCATGCCATGCCAGCCCCACCCCCTGTGGCATGCTGAGATGTCAATTGAGATGACATTGTGGTACACACCTGTAATCTCAGTGCTTGGGAGGCTGAAAATAGGAGAATGACTATGAGTCTGATCTATGTACTGAGACCCTATAGACCCTGTACTGAATACATTAAAAAAGAATTGTTTAAACTCCATAAACACTAACCTAGCTGGGTGTTATGGTGAAGGATGTGATATCTAGAAAAGAATTGGAGACTGGATTGGACGGTTCTAGAACATGTTCTGTGGATTCTGTCCATAACTTTCTGTTTACTGCTCACCTTTATACTTGATGCTTCTCAGTGTGGCAGTCATATTGATGGAAGAGGGGTACTTAGGCACCCCTTGCTGGCACTGGACACTGCACAGTTACCTCCCTCACCTGGGCTGGAGCATCTGGTGGGTGTGGGGGGATGGGAGAGTGTGGGAGCACATAGGATAGACCTGGGGCAGGCTTTGAGAGAAGTGGAAGCTGAAATTAAAGAGCAGCTTGTGTGGGTGGAGATTTTCACAAGAAAATTTGATCAGATACACATCAATATTTGATGGAAAATATCTGTTACATATTATGCCTAAGATGTTTGATATTTAGACAGATAGGGTAAACCGAACTGCATATGTTAGGATAATAATCAGCTTCTCTTTTGGATGGTTAACAACTTAAGTTTGCAGATCAAAAATTGGAGAAACGGAAGGGCTGCAAGGTCAGCCAATGTTTTGGCCCTAGCCTTTCAAGGTCAGTGAAGACTTAGGACATAGGAGAACCTGTACTGTAACATCAAGTAACTTAGTTTTGCCTCAAATTTTCTGATCAAGGAAATTATGAAGCCACAGAGGAATGGGATCTATGATGTATAGTGTGCCTAAGGAGAGTCACATGGAGAGAAAACTTTCTCGCAGAGAGCAAATTGGTCAAGCAATGGCTGTGACTCATCCACATGGCTGATGCTGACAAAGGATCTATAAAGTACAATATAGGGTTACAGGATAAACCCTTAGGGGACTTGACAGACCTTATCAGATATAAAAGTTACATTTCTTGTTAGATAGGTCTTGCTTTATTTTGGTGTTAACCATCTAGCAGAAAAGTATAAAAACGAGGTATATAAAGTAAGGCCATGGTATATGCTGACCTGTAAATGGCTCTGGTTGGCGACCCGCTACTATTGTGGACTGCTGGACTGTGTTGGAGTGTTATGCTGAATTCAAGCACCTATAGTAGTTGAATTCCAATAGAATATCCATCTCTGATAGGAATAAACAAAAAAGGGGACCCAAAGGAAGGACCATTCTGTATTTGTATATACAGAACAGTTAGGATAAATATGCAGCTACTTTTGTGTAATTCTATAAGAAAAATTTGCACTAATAGTGTTTGGACAGGATATCCTGTCTGCTTCTTGTACTATGGATAACCACTAGGAAGAAAACAATGTAAAAAGTATTAATTATTGAAACTGTACTATAAATCAGCTTTAAAAAAAGATAGATGTATAGCTATATTCTCTTAATTCAATGAATAGAGGAATCTGCTCTAGTAGTGTTTGCAAATAGAATATCATGTCTGCACCTTGTACAACATAAAACCACTAAGAAAACAATATACAGTGTATTAATTATTGAATCTGTTCTACTAAATTGATTTGAAACTATCTCATTGCTATTTGTTCTTCAATAAAATTATGGAAAAAAACAAAAAAAATTGATCAGATATTCAATAAATATTTATAATTCCATGAAAGTTTGTGCTGCAGGTGATGATTAAAACATTTTGGAATATTTGGTAGAAAAACATTTACAGTGTAAAGCAAAACAGGATTACAAGGGTTTGGTTCATTTCAGTACTTGTCCTTTGGTCTTCTAATATGACAGCATCCTTCTCTAAACATTAACCTCAGAGATAATTATATTTTTCTTTTCTGGATGTCAGTTAAAGGTATCACTCATCCCTTTTCCAAAGCACTTTGTGCCTTCTGAAATGACACCTGCTCCTCAGGCCTCCACTCCTTTCCACACATACAAAAATGAGATTGCAACAGTAATGGGGAGCTGACGATTTTCTGCTCTTTGAACCCATTGGCTCTCCTATCATCTGGAAGCTGATGGTAAAATTTAGTCTTGTCAGGATCAGGTTACACAACCTAAGGAATGTAGGTCATAGTGGGCCGCTGGCATCAATTTTGTGCTGTAGAGAGGGCCAGTTGCCAGAGGGGTCTGGCTTTACCTGCCCACTTCTCCTCTTAAGGGCTTGTTTTTCATCACAGAGGCAGCTCTTGATATAGCTGTCTATTTCTGGCTACAGAGGCTCAGAGATGGAGGATATCTCCTGCCAGTTAGAGGAAGAGAAATACTTCAGAGAACATGTTTTGAAGCTGTATATGCATGATGGACAGCTCCCTGCCTGCTTGCTTGCAAGGTTCTCTACATAGGTAAAGATTAACAGACTTACCCTGAAGTCAGACCGTGATGTGTTAATGAAAAGTCAATTTTAGGGCCCAACCAAGGGCAAACTCTGGCTTTGCTGGTTTTTTTCTCCTGTCTTTTTTGGGAATGTGTGTTGAAGCAATAGGATAGGGATTAGTCACACCTCTTTTATGAAGTCTGACAAGCTGTTAATAGAACCTTCTGGAACATCTCAATGGAGATTACTTGAGTATATGAGTTGTGAGCAGTCTGGTTGAAGAGGGCCAGTACTCACTGGCTTTGCCTTCATTGTCCAGAGGGAGCTCTGTACAGATGCCTGAGCTAACATCAGCCAGCTACCTAAGTGAAAAATATACTTGACATTGCTGCCATGTTCCTTCTCTAAGAGTGAGGGAAAGAGCGAGCTGATGTCTATGTTTAACAGCTGGATACAGTTTTAGACTTCAGTTCAGTGATCCTTGGATTTAAAAAGAAAACAGCAACAACAGAAAAAAATTTTATCAAGTGGAGGTTACTTTTTAAGCTTATTTTTTTTAATGACATACTTGAACCTTGATCATCCATTCTTACCTGCCCCCGAGGCATCGCCATTCTGATACTTTGTAATCAACCTGTTTTTTTTTTTTTTTTTCCCCCGCATGGGAAGAGTGATTGCATGGGAAGTTGGCCAGCCTTTCAGCATGGTGTGTAAAACCATGCCTGCCTCCCTGTTTGTGAAGACTAGCTATAGCTCTTGGCTCCTCTGTCTAGGGCTTCTGCCAGAACTGACTAAAGGAACCAACTCTGTCCTCCTGCAGGTCCAATGTGGGGTCAACATGCTTTTCAGAGGGGTTTCCTTGTCATTGACTGTCCTGCTCCTTCAAGGAAGTGGAGAGTTTAGCTGAACTTAAAAGTATACAAGGTTGGAAACAAATCTCCATGAGCATCAAAGTGATTACCCTGGTAGTTTACAGCTTTGATGCATATTCTTGCCTCTGGTCTTACAAATGTGCTGTGACTTTCTAGTCTTTGGTATGCCAACTTTTCTTGAGAAAATAGGTAATATATCAAGAACAGAACACCTATTTCCCCAAAGCAAAACCAGCTAAGTTCTGGATCACACATCCCTAACTCTTCATCATCCCATAACTGAGTGGGGTTAAAATGAATAGCTTTTCCACTGATGCTTCCAATTATGTCAGTTCATTGTTAGTACAGTTATAATCTACAGTTAGAAGATGGGTGAGATAAAGACACATCTGGGAGCTTCATTAAAACAGCCATAACAAGAACAGATTCTGTAGCTTTCTGGCATGGTCCATTGGTTGTTATCAGCTCATTTTATGAATATGTTTATTGCTAGATGTGTGCTTTGCTTTTTGTGGAAGAGGTACTGGGGGTTGAATCCAGAGTTCTTCCTGCTGAGTTTTACCTCCAGCACCTTTTTATTTTTTATTTTGCAATAGGGTCTTTCGAACTTGCCTATGCTGGGCTCCAACTTGAAATGTTCCCACCTAGTGTTCTAGAATATGAAGATTACAGGTGTGTGGCACCATGCCCAGCTGTCTGCATAACTTTTTACATGTACTAGGTAGGACTGACTTGTTCTCTTCCCTTTCATTAGGGCAAAACTCTAAACAGGAGAAAAATCAGGGAGTAATTTCTTAGAGAAACTATTTTGAGGTAAAGAAACTACTTTTTCCTTCCCCCAATGTGAAAAGGTAAAGATATGTTTTTATTTAAAAGAGGACTTGTGAAGCACAAGCTATTTTATGTTCTGATGTTCTGTGACTTTCTTAAAAAAATCCTTTTTATTTTTGTAGGGAATATGAATGTCTCCATCTTTTGTGAGATACAAAACCCCAGATTCAATAATACATACTGCTGAGAAATCACACCAGCATAAGCTGTTCTCTAGTTAGCTTTTTTTTTTTTTTTTTTTAAATGAACATATGTTTTTCTTGGTACTTCTGGTATTTAAAATATGTGAAAAAAATTCCTCAGTAAAATAATTGTTTTGGTGGTGAATATTTATTTGGTGTACTTTGAAATGTATGTTTTCATCAAAATATAAAAGCTGTCTTCAAAAGCTTTTGCTCTTTATGTCTAGTGGGGTTGTGATACCCAATGAAAATATGTATAAATGTTGCATACCTATTTCCTTAATGTGAAAGTGTTCCAAACAAAGAGCATAACCAAAATTCACTTAATAACAGAGATAGGAAAACCACTACTTTGAAATATCTTCTGAGTTCCATGAAGACAACGTTAACACACACTGTGGAACTAAGCTTTGAGGTCTGTAGCATTACTCCTTAGGGTCAGGTTACAAGACCTGATGGGGACCTTGCTGGCTGAGCACATGACAGAAGCCTGTTAGTTGGGAGGGATCTTGGAATTCAGGAAGCCCAGCTTGCCATGCAGTGCGGAGCCCCTGTCCAGCCTCCCTGTTAAATGGTTCACCCTGTGGGCAGAACCTCTGTATTTCTGGAGAACTCTAGTGGTCAGGAAGCAACTCTTCACTCTGAGCCACTGCAAAGTTTTTGCCTAAGCTTGTCAGAATCTGTAGCAACGAGCATGAGGATTTGTGAAGGCTCTCTTTGAGGCTTTTCCTACAGGACCAGCCTGGCTGCCCCCTTCTGGACACTCTTGGGTTGGTCAGCACCTGGGAGTAATTTAATTCAGCCTTACACTGCCTTCTTCTGTTGCTTTGTATTATGACAGGTGTTCATTGACTTGCTATCAGTTTTTACCTCACTGGATACTTTGCCTTAAGAATGTAAATATAGATCTATATGTGTGCTTGGCCAATTTTGAATCTCAAGCTTGGATTCTTTGCCATGCAGACAGCTTTCTGAGATAGGGAAGAAATTATTCAGTAAGCCCAAGCTCTGTGCCATGGATCTCTCCAGTGTTTAATCTTCAGGTCAGTGCTATCGGGATATGGCTGTTCAGTAGGCAATGAAAACTTGTTTTGAAAAATTAACATTTATTAGGCAGATTTGAAGTTGTTTGTAATTTTCCCTTTATCAGAGAGGAGAGTTAAAATGTGTGTGTGTGTGTGTGTGTGTGTGTGTGTGTGTGTGTGTATAGTTAAAAGTATATATAGGTAAAAGATAAAATGTAGATAATCTGATATATGAGTTAATACTGATTTTATATCAGTTGTTTTCTTTTTCTTTTTTTTGTTTACTATTTACATTTATACCTAGACAAATTTACTATTGGATGAAGTGAAGATTTATTTCTTCTTGATAGTAGAGTACTATATAGAGAAAATGCCACTATATTCTTAAACTGAGAAACAAGTATAAAGTTTATTCATTAAATTTTTATCCAGTGTCCTTTGCTCATTATTGTGCATCTAGAAATACACTGATGAAAGAGAAATATGTAATAATTCATGGAGAATATAATGTAAAAGGTCAGATAGTCATTTAATAAATGATTACACAGGTTTTAAACACTGTTGTGGTACATGTTATAAAAAAACTCGAACAACAGACCACCAAGGGTACATAACAAGATGCTAGTGCTGTAGGGCTACACAAGAATCTTCCTTGGGAACTTTTAAGCTCACTTTATCCTCATGAATGTGTTATTCTTATGTATAAAGTCACAAGATGTTAAGAGATACCAGAGAAGTTGCTAATAAGATTAGAAAACCATCCTTAAATTATAGGGTTCTTGAACAGATTGGCTCAATGATTGATGGCACCAAAGACAGCTATGTTCACTCACTGCGTTAGTCTGCTCAGTCTGCCACAAATACTATAGATTGGGGGGCTTAAAGAACAGATATTTGTTTTCTCACAGTGCTGGAGCCTGCAAGTGCAAGGTCAAGGTGTGATCAGTATAATTTCTGGCAAGGTCTTTTCATGAATTGCACTTAGCTGACTTCTCACTGTGTCCTCACCTGGCCTTTCCCTTGTGTGGATAGAAATGGGAAGACCATGTTGTCTTTTCTTCTTTAGAGACAGTGGTCGTATTGTGTTAGGGCCTACCCTAATGGCTACATTTAACCCTGTCTCTCTCTAGGCACTATATTCAAATACAGTTGCATGGGGTATTAGACATGTGAATTTTTAGTGGCGGGGGAATAATTTAACCCATAACACTAAGGCACCACTAAAAATTCATCCACCACCAGGATTTTGTCCTGCACCAAATCATAGAATAGTGAAGAATTTAATTCTCTCTTAGTGCTCCAGATTGACCTGCCATCCAGTTCATTCTTCATTCTGCTGCTGATTTGGAGAAAATCATTTTTGAACAGAAAAACAAAGTGCCATGTTATGCTGTAAATAACTGGAGAAGTTGAAATCTTGTTTATTAATAACATGTTCAAGGAGATGAAGTTAGATGAAGTTATGGCCTTGATTATGGTCAGGCAAGTGAATGGAAAATATGTTGTCTGAGATCACATTGCCAGGAAGGTGATCTAAATACTCTGGCCTTGTACTTATCAGGCTTTATTCCTCTTTTTGAGGGAACAAGGAAAGTTGTTCTTTTGTTGTAAAGCCTGTGTAGATTTTATTTTCCCCACCTTATTTAAGACCTTACTTTCATTTTGTGATTTGGACAAGTGTAAGAGCCAAACAAATTGAAATTGTATAAGCCCATGCTCACATGGCATTGGACAAGCTGTAAGATACCTGTGATTTTCTGGGGAGTTTACTGTTGTGTCCCCAGTCTGAGCGCTGAGCTGATGGGCTTGTTTGGACTATGGTCTGGCTCTCTGGTAGATATATCAGTATATGGCTATCACTTATAAAGAATGTGTACTGCTAGCTGTCAAACCCTCTGGTAGAGCTCCCTTGTGATCGTAAACTCAAGGTAGACACTGGCTTATTTTTCTTGTAAAGAAGTGTTTGGGTATTCTGGAGGATCAAAGGGAACCCACATTTATTTTGACTTTTGTTACTAGCTTGATAATGAGCACTTTCAGAAACAAACTTTTAAGTTATAATATACAAAATCTAATGAATACAAATGGTACATATTGTATGGTGTTCTAAGTTTTTTTAAATATTTTTTTTTTTTACATATTGTAACCACATTCAAACAAATGTCAATAAAAATTTGAGCATGTTAAAATGATAATTATTTTCCTGGGATTGACTTCAAGTATCTTAGGCCAACCTGTCCTCATTTTTGCTTTCTTGAAAGATAACAGATTTCTAAATAACTTTAAGAAACATGCAGAGAGGGGAAAGGCTTGCTGCTGAAATGTGTACTCCAGCAATGAGAGTTATTTTAATTGCTCTTAGAGAAAATTTAATAAAATTTAAATGTAAGTAGATGTTAAAATTAGGACTTAGGATGTTTTATGAAGGAAAATGACCTGGAAATGTAGTTTACTTAAAATCTGCCTAAGGTAAACCCAAGTGACATTGTGAAATTAGTGCTTTCTTCAGTCCTGCCTAGCCAAATACTCTTCGTCCTTTGTAACAAGTGAAAATAAATTTCTTATAAAAATTCAGTCTTTGGGATGGTGAGATAGTTCAGCAGTCACAGTGCCTGCTTAGGCAAGCCCACAGGGACTGCAGTTGGGTCCCCAGCACCGCATGCTGTGCCAGCCCCACCCTCAGGGCAGGCTGAGCCAGCCAAAAAAATACATATATGTAATTCAGGCATAAAAAATAAGATACGTAAACAGCTACACTCTCTTAATTTACTGATAAGAGACATCGCTGTAATAATGTCTGTAAGTATAATATCATGTATGCACCTTGTACGACACCAAAACATTATGAAAACAGTTTGCAATGTATTAATTTATCAAATCCGTCCTGTTAAGCTGTCTTAAAACTGTCTCATTGATATTTGTACTTCAATAAAATAAAAAATAAATTTAAAAAATTCAGCCTTTGCTAAATGAATCTGCATTGTGAGAACATTGTTTATTATAAAACAATGAGTATATTACTTTAATCTAAGATTTACATTATTTAGACAGAAGTATTGCATTTCAAAATTGCATGACTGATGACACTGCTCCTGTCACGTGCTGTTTCACTTCACAACTATTGTTTTGTTTTTTGTTTTCTTCAAGATTTATTTATTCGATTATTTGGGACAAGGTCTTGCTACTCAGCTGGGACTTGTAGTGACCCTCCTGTCTCTGTCTCCCCAGTGCAGGGATTACTGACAAGTACCACCATACCTGGTTTCAGTGGCTGACATGGCATGGGGATTGGGGATCAAACCTAGGTCCTTGCACTTGCCAGGGAGGTACTTAGACTGCAAGCTATCTCTCTGGCCCACAACTGTTTGTTTGTTTTGATTTTTTTCTGGTATTGGGCATTGAACTTGGGACTTTGCACTTTGCAGGCAGGTGCTTCTACCACTGAGCTGTATCCCTAGCCTCACAACTGTTTTTGAGTACTCACTCTGGGCTAGCAATTCTTCTGGGTGCTGGTGGTATAAAGATGAACAGAGAATAGCTCAGTGGACTAAGCGCTTGCTTAAGCAAGTTCAGGGAACAGGGTTCGATCTCTTGTCCTGCATGCCCTGCTGGCTTTGCCCCTGGGGTATACTGAGCCTATGACTGAGCCCAGGTGTGGTGGTGCAGGCCAGTAATCCCAGCTCTGGGGAGGCTAAAAACAGGAATCACCATGAGTCTGAGCTGTGTAGTGATATCCAGTACCAAATACATAAATTACATAAAAATACATAAATACATACTACATAATAAGCACTTGGGAGGCTGAGGTAGGAGGATTGCCATGAGTTTGAGGCCAGCCTGAAGTACACAGTGAATTCAAGGATAGATTAAACTCTAGAAGGAGATGCTGTCTTGGGGGAAAAAAATTCCTTAAAGCAAGAGTACTTTTGCTCCTCCAAGCAGTAGAGCCTAGTTGAGTTTTCATGTGTGAATAAACAAGGTGTCTTGGTCACTTCTCTCTCATTGCTGGGACAAAATACCTGACACCCAAAATTAAGAAAGGAAAGGTTTATTTAACTCACAGTTCGTGGAGGTTTTAGGCCACAATCTGCTGATTCCAAGGCAGAGTGGCACATGTCAGAGGGCAGCAATTCATGGCAGCAACAAACAGCAAAACAGTAAGAGCAAAATGGGAGGAGCATTCAGGTACCTAAATTAGTTGAGTGACAGTGGAGTGCCCATCTTTGACAGGTGTAGACAAGGGAAGGGGTATAGAAAGGAAGAATCATGATGTGTGTGTATGGACAGTACAGTTGGGATAGATAACACCATGCTTCTGCATAATTCTGTGAAGGCAAGATTTGCACTGGTGGTGGTTGGACAAGGTGTTGTGTCGGCTTCTAGTGCTGTGGACAGCCACTGCGGGGATGGCAAGGTAGAGAGTATTGATTATTGAATCTTTGATGTAGTTCAGGTATAAAAAGTAAGATACGCAAACACCTGCACTCTCATGATTTACTGATGAGAGACATACGGTATGGTGTGTCTGTGGATATGGTATCATGTATGCATCTTCTATGATACCAGGACACTGTGAAGACGGTTTGCAGTGTATTAATTTATGAAATCCATCTTGTCAAGGTATCTTAAAATTGTCTCATTAATGATTGTGCTTCAATAAAACAAAAATAAAAATTAAAAAAAATAATTAAAAAAAAAGGGAGGAGCAGTGGCAGAGAGCAAGCCTCTCTTCCTTTCTTATATTGTATTCAGGCTATGCACCCCAGGGTGAATGTAGCACTCACACCCATAATCCCAGCATTGAATCATGAATTAATCACAAACTCCAGGAAGCCTGCCCTATGACTGCAGGAGGCTTTAGGTGATGTCTAGACCCAAACCATAACACAAGGTTTGTTCTGCAAGCTGGGTTGTTTATAAAGGTGTATCCAGCCTTCTAGTGGCCATGTTCATCTTGTAGAAGAGGTAACCTCCAAATATTAGAAATGAAGGTTTATAATGGGTGCTTTAGTCTTTGAGTATTTTAGCAGATGGCCAAACCTTTTGCTCCTCCAAAGTGTATTGTTAGTATTTGAGGAGAGTGACAGATGAGGGAGATAAAAGGTCTTGTGGTACATGAAATTGCAATTCTTTGGCACACACACACACACACACACACACACACACACACACAGAGAGAGAGAGAGAGAGAGAGAGAGAGAGAGAGAGAGAGAGATT